>VDFB02058242.1:95311747-95505326 GCA_007258455.2 Sequoia sempervirens | reverse complement strand
AGTTTATAACTAATGGTGATCAAAAAACATATAATTGTTTAGGTTGTTTTGGCTTGTGGCCAACAACCTTAGAAGCTAATTAAAAATAGATTAAATTGTCTCAAAACAAATTAACAACTCGAAACAAACTTAGCAAAAATGACACATGACTTTGAATGACTTCATCTTCACTCCATCGGTGCTCTTATGCCCACGTGCTATCCACCTAATTATCCCCTGCTATCATAGTCATGAAGATAATCAATAAATGATTGAAGGTTTTGATATATTTATAAGTTTTTATCTTTTCTTCGCATTTTATAAAATATCCTCATTTCATTAACAAATAGTGACAGAAACAACAAAGGATACTATAGGAATGAAAAGGTAAAGGGAAAATAAAAGGTAAAAATGATAACACATTTCACGCCCATCATTTCCCCACAACTTAGGGTTTTGCATATCCTCATGCAAAAGAACTTAGGGTACAAACTGGGTGGAGAAGTTAGTTTCTGCAATGTGTTGGTGATTTCTTTGAACCATAACTATTTTAGTGCATGCATATATTTCTCATGTTCTTGGATAGGCATAAGAGTGGAGGCGGTTGCTTGCTCAAGTGCTACTTTGAGTTGACCAAATTCCTCTGCTTGTGAGGAATTAAGAGAACATGCATCATGAACTTGCTTTTGTAGAGCCTGGATTTCCTTGATCATCTTGGCTAATGAAATCTGTAGGGCTTGACTCTCCTTTGTTTACTTGGTTACTAGATTTTGCAGACCATAAATTTCTTCATTTGTCAACAAAGGATGCTCTTCCTCAAACTCTTCCTCTGCTTCTTATTTTGCCTCTTGGATTCTAGTGTGAGGTATTCCAATATTCTCCTACTCATTGTCAACTAATACATCCAACTCATTTCCTTCAATTGAAGTGAAAATGGGAGTTATAGGTAATTCACTAGTCCTTTGTTTTGCAAAATTTTATGGGTTGACAATGTCATCACCCATTTGTTCAGTTTGAATAGGCTCATCCTAAATGTTGGTCTCATCATGAACACCTTCTGTGATAGTCAATATCTCTTCTAAAATTAGAGAATTTTTTGAGGCACTCTAGTTTCTTGCTCAGGCCTTGTTTTATCTATTTTAGTGACCATAATCTCCTCTTGTGTTTTTCTCCTTTTACTCCTTCGCAACTCTCTAGAAATTGTTTATGTCCTTTTAGTTTCATGGAACACTATAGCTAAGATTGGTTTATAGTTTTGTTGAAGAACAAAAATTGCAAAAATGCTCCCATGAATAAAAGTTCAAGTTTTGGGGGGTTTGCACGAAGGGGGTTTTCGCTCTAACCCAAAAGGGGTTCGCTCTAACCCCCCTTTGAGTGAAACCCTTTTTTGTGATGTGACCATTTTTTGCATGTTTTTTAAAATGAAATCAAAGGGAAAGTCAAGAAAAAGGGGGGTTCACTTGAACCCACCTTCGAGCGAAGCCCCTTCACTTGAAAGGGTCAAGGGGGGTTCACTCGAAGGGGGGTTCGAGCGAACTCCCCTTTTTTTCCCTTCTCCCCCTCTTCTACCAAATTTTTGCAAAATTTTTCATTTTGAAGCTCGGGTTGAGGATGCAAATGGAGGAAACTTCAGAGACCCAACTATATGAAGGTAATCCTCGGAACGAGCTATCCATCGAATAAATTTTAATATATTTTGGGTTTTATTATGTAACTTTTTTTTAGTTTAATTAAACATAGGTTTTTCACCAAAAATCAAGCTCTTTGATTAGGAAAGGCGGGTTCAGGCTAGGTAGTCCTCGAAACAAGCTATCCATCGAATAAACCTAACATATTTGGCAATATATCTAACAATGGCTACATAAATAAAGGTACCCTTGTTTAATTATAAAATAAATGAGAAAGCATTTTATACATTATTCACAAAAATTAACTATATAGAGCATGATCCCAACTAAAATAAGTCACACAAACCAATATTTATAGTAGAATACCCATACCACAATCAAGAATTCCTGCCAAAACATTTACATTTTAAATTATAGAATCGATGAAAGGAATAACTTTATTGAGATCCAAGCAGAACTAGAGTAGAGTATAGAAGTGAATAAATTCCCTTGTTGGTTGAGGTACTCCTAATATGAGTATCAATATATCAATAATGAATTTTAAATTATAGAATCGATGAAAGGAATAACTTTATTGAGATCCAAGTAGAACTAGAGTAGAGTATAGAAGTGAATCAATTCCCTTGTTGGTTGAGGTACTCCTAATATGAGTATTGCCTAGGGTGCTATAGGGAAAGGGATACTAGAGTTGAATGTTGGAAGATACCCACAAGGAAGAAATATAGATTTAGTGAATAATGACCCCACCCAAAAATACATTTTTTCCATAGAATTTCGTAATAATTCTTTAAGGGAGCTACAAACATAAAAAAATAGTCATCAAACTTATTCAACATCGAGAATAGCCGAAGGAATAGCGAAAAAAATTATGTGATATTATATGAAATATGAAGGTGCAATCCAATGAATTATCATATCATAAGGAGATATTGTTTTTATTTTTCTTCAAAATATTGGGAGCACACTATGTGGTACTTGAAAAAGGATCCCAATGGCCAAAAATAAAAGACTTTACAAAATACAATAGAAAAAGGAAATACATGGAACTACTAAGGACATGAAGACCAATGGCAAGGATTGGGACTTGGAGACTCATTTTATAGCATCTAAAAATCCCATGCACTATTAGATCAAATCCACCATGACAACATCCAACAATATGTTCTCATTAAGACTTAGAAAACTTGTATAACTTTTCTACCTGCCACAGAAAATAAAAATTGAAAGGAGAACACGAGCCACTAATATTAAAAGCCATATTGAACAAAAGTTAAGCAAGGTAGATTGAGAAACTACTACTTGTAGTGAATAATTCACTATAGTCATTACATGCAAGTTACAAAAATAGGGTTATGACAATAACAATGTTTAATTAATGTAATAAACATTATATTATTTACTATTATAATTATTTTATGTAAGGAATTCACCAATGGACAAATTTATAACATCAACATATTGCATAATGGCTTACCATGAATGACATGTATAAGTATTGGTGGATTAATCAAATATTGCTAAGGATTTCGTCATTCTATATCCTATTGAAACTTAATATCCATCTTCAAAATTATGGTGAAAGGTAATATATTGTCAAATAGCTATGTGGTAAAGCATTAGATAGTATTTACATTTCCTTGGACACTACAAAGTTGTAAAATATTTTAGGTGGATGCATATTGAAAATGACATATATTTGTATCAAATTCAATGCCTCATCTAGACACAATGACACCCAATAAAAAACCATTATCTACATTGAATATGCACTTTTCAGGATTTAACCATACTTAAAATTTCTAGTCTCTCAAAGATATTTCTTAAGTCTTGAGATGGTTTTTATATTTATTAGATTTTCCTAAATTTTTTTCTACATGGTATTCTAGGATTTTATGCTTTAGATCATGCAAAGTTAAGAGTCATAGCTCACTAATAGGGGGACCAAAATTCTTTACCCTAAAGGACATAATAACATAGAAAAATATTCCAAAAGAAGTGGTGAAACTAATCTTATATTGATCTTATAATTAAGAGAATTTTATTATATCCTAAAAATTCATCCATGAAGGATAACATCTCGTGCACAATGGCACAATCTACACTTATATCAATGTTAGGCGGTGGAGTTCACCTTTGGGTGATGTTTTATTTAGGTTTCTAAAATAAATGCATATGTCAATACACCCATTAAAGGATTATCCATAAATACCACAGTTGAAATCCTTTTAGAAAAATCAATTGATCCAATGAAATTAAATTTTAGCATCTATTTCTTCTTCGACCATCAATGCTAATCTAGGAGACATTTTCATAATATTTTATTTTACTATTTTGTCATTAGGGTGAAGAAAAATGTTATGTATAACAAATGTATTTAGATATCCTTATCATGTATTGGCAAGTCCATGCAAATAAGACACCATATTCTTGAATTAATTTGGGTACATTCTACCACTAAAAAATGTCCAAATACACTAAGTTTTAGTTCTTTTTATTTATTCAATTTTTCCATTTTAACATCAAAGGTGCCTCTAATGGTTAATTTTTTTATTATATTCAATAAATGGTGTAGTAGGTAATGTAACAAATTTATCAAAAGGATAACCTAATAGAGGATTAGTTTCCTTGAAATAAGAATAAGTCTTATGAACATATCGAAAATCTATCATGATGGAAATTTAGTAAATCCTCCTAAACACCCAAAAATTCAATAAGAGCATGGTCATTAACAAATGTGTCAATGGGATATTTTTTTTATCTTTCAAGTCCTTGTAGACAAGATCAAGATTTACCAACTCTAGATTGAGTTAATTAACCACACAAGCTAATTGGAAGATTGTGTTTGGAAATCCCTTCATATTATTATTATTATTTTTTTTTATGAAAATAACGTATAACCTTAATGTCATTTTTTGTAATGGTTGAATAGGTTCTAATATACATTTTTATTTTCAACATAAACATTTTCCATTATATCCATTTTTTTAAGAATGGAAAATCCATTACCATATTAGCTAGCTAGTTTAGGAGATAAACCACAAGTAGATTTGTTGTTAGTCTTGTATTTATAAGTAATAACACCTTTACTTGGTATAATATCTTTATTAAAATTTACAGATGGTTGACTATGTATAGTAGTATCTATAGAACAGATAAAATTCATGGTCTTTATCATTGAATTTTAGTTTTCTAACACATGGTCTAGTGTAAATTCAAGAGATCCCTACCCATCCTTAGTATCAACATGTCACAAGGATGAAGAATGAGAGGATTGTGATAGTATTATCAATGTAGCTAATTAGATTGGATGGTATTAATATATTATATTTCTCACTTAATTTTTTTTTATATATAGGAGAAAAGTGTACAATATGGCTCATATAAGCAGAATGGGACTAATACAACCAAACCAATTTCCTAGGGGGCATTATTTATACTAATATATAAAATAACTACCATGAATACAAACTCTAGAACTAGCATTGAAAAGTGCAACAAGTTAGAAAAACACATATAAGTCAAGGAAAATCATAACATAAAAAAGAGACCCTCAACCCATTATCAACCATATACCAAGAAAATAACAAAATTAAACAAAAAATTTCATTTCTAATATTCTTTATTTAATAAAATTACGAATTAAAATCTCAAAATTATTAGTCCTAAAATGAATACATTCCCTCAACCACCAATCTATATAATATATGATCAAGACATGAGGGTACAATGTAGAAGAATAATCCAACACATCACTACTAAAGGACTATCATTTTTTTTTTATTGAATCTAGAACCTCTTCATCACCTTATGCTAGCTCTTTTCTAGCCAACTTGGAGTCTTTGCTTACACCCATAAGAGTGAATCTAGTAGGAAAACTAGATTCATTAAAGCTACCAACCTACATAAGCCACCCATATTCTACCTATTGAGCACTAGCAATTCAATTATGATCCATTTCTTTAGATTGAGAATATGGAAAATGAGGACCATATTGGAGAAGTTTATTCACATCTTCTTGAATTCTATGAAACTACCAAGAAATTATGGAAATGGTGATTTCTCATGAGGAGTTAGTGAGAATTATTTTATGGCCTTGAATTTTTTTATATTCCTCATGATCCAAGTAAACCAAAATATTTCAAAATAACACTCTAACCATAGTATGGATAAAAAATGGAAAAATGAAAATCACTACTAACAAAATAAACAACCATATCCATCTAATAAATTGTATTCTTGTTAGAGAAAGTTATCCATAAAGTAATAAAATAATCCCATGCAATTCTAGCAAAAGGATAGTCAATAATAAATGAAAAAATATTTCTAATTGATCGCAAACATAACATGCTTTAGAAGACTTAAAATCTCAAGTGGTAGACCTTAATGATCTCATGGATGATTTGGAAATGAAATTAGAAGGGAACAATAGTAATAATAAGTTTAAAGAAATAGAGATTGCCATCAATAATCTTATTCTTGTTATGGATTCCATGATGAAAAAAGTCATTATGGGAACATTTTTTTGTGAGGGGAAGATCAAGAAATAACTAAGGAAGAAAATTCAAACTCTTGAAAAGAAGGAAGCTGGAAAGAAGGAGAACAATGGGAACAAAGATATCTGGAAGGAGTCCTTGGCTATGCTCTAGGAGAACTTGAATCTTATTAATGATTCCTAATGATGTTGCTCTTCTATCTGGTTTTTTCTTAAATGGTTCTTGGATTTTTGATGTTCTGGTTATGGCCTACATGCCTTGATATCTATGAATTTTTTATTATCGGTTGTTTTAGTTATAGTTTAGTCCATTTTTATGACTTCAGTATGGACTGGTTAATTGATAGTACTCCTGGTAATAGTTTTTTTTGTTTAATTTTGTTATAGTTGGGTGGGCCTGTGGTTTTGTTGCTCAGCCAGTGTTCTGATAGTTGTTTTTGGGTTCTAAGTGTTGGTTATGTGGTGGCCTCTCCAGCATAGCTCCTCCTTTTTGTTTTTTGGATCAGGGCCCTTTCCCTACTATCTTATTCAAAAATATAATTTAGGTTCATCAAAATTCCGATTAGAACTACAACAATTTTTCGATAAATATTACCAATAAAAAGTGACTTTTTTAGGTTCAAATCACTTGAACATATCATTTTCAATGTCTTAGTGTAACATAAATAGGAAAATTGAATTTTTAAAACCATTGGTTAGAGAAGGATACTAGAGAATAAAGATATTTAGTAGAATAATTTAATAGTTTACTACCTCCAACATAATTTATAGTAGGCCAAAATTCATCTTAAGACTTAAAAGCCTTATTAGTATATCCTTCTATAGTGTAGGAAATTGTATACCTTTACAATTTCACACTATGTTTGGGTCCCTCAAAAATTATGCATTCCAAAGCCTTATTTTTCTTGTTTTCTGAATAGGAACCGACATTAACTAAATGCAATTAATAATTAAATCACAATGGAATATGTGTGCCCTAGACTTATAGGCCAGAACCCATTCGCCCATGGGTGAATGGGTCCCCTTTAAGCTCCAAGACCCATTTAAAAATATGTTTTTAGCAACATTTTAATGATTCAAATTCAACTTACATAAGTGTTGGCTTTTGGAATCCAATTTTTGGGAAATTAGATAAACACCTATAAATACATAGTCATTTGATCATTTGAAATATAACACACTTTATGAAAGCAATCCTATGATAAAATATCATTGCCAAGAGCATTCAAGAGCATATTTATCAGTAATTTTATGCAGCAATCAAGATCTTAACTTCATGTTCAAGTTTATGTGTTTTCATGTCATCTTGTGAAGGCTAATATGCATTGTTGATCCCAAAGCATCCAAGCATTTCAATTATCCAAATCTATCAAGCAAAGCAAGATAAAATTACTTTGGAGAGATGTGTTTGACTTCAATCCTCCAAGGGAAGCCATTGAAGGGTGGTGAGTTGTAGCAAGCATTGTTCATTCATCATTTCTTTCCTTTTTCATTATCTTTCTATCAAGGTTAATTACCAAACTTGGGGTTTGACCAAGGAAAACCCCCATACAAACAAAAAGAAATTCCTCTTTTTGTATGTGTAGATTACAAGTTGATGAAGAATTGAAGAGATCTTGAAGGATAAATTTTACATTGTTGCACAAGTTATCATCATTGTTGTCAAGCCACATAAACTAAGTTGCAAAATTTATTTTTGACTTTCCGACAGTGGGATCTGTTTCAAATAGAAGCCAAGATCCAACATCAAAGGATTTCCAAAAGTTATTTTGGAAGTCCTAACAAGGACCCATTCACCCAAGGGTTCATCTAACCAGTCCCTTAGTAGATCTCAAAAATAGGTTTTGGTGATAGGTACATGCCATTAGACCCTTCTCATATCTTCCTGCAAATTATCATTTCCTTTTCTATACATTTTGAAATTTTTATTTTATGTATTAGGTCTTGTTGTTTATTTAGTTTGAGCACTTCAAATCATTTTCATTTATTTCTAGATCTTTCCTATTGTCCTAAGGACTGAGATCTAGGTTTGATTGGCTCATCATTATGGTTGAAATTCAATATTTACACCTCGAGATCTCTTTCCTAATGAGATCCATAGGGAAATACACTTATTGAGATTCCTAAGTTTTATGAACCCATTATAAAACCTTGGGGATCCCTTTCCCCACATTTAATTTTGGTGAATCTAACATTCTTACATCATACTTTTTTGATTTTGAGATTCTTGAAACCCTAGATCTAGATTTTGCACCATCTTGTTTTTTCATTTCATTTGGGTTACATATTGCATATTTGCATCATTTACAATCATAAAAAATCCAAAAATATTGCATACATTCTACATAATATCTTGCGTTAAGGTGTGTTTCAGTCATTTAGATTAGAATTATAGTCAAAATTACATTAAAAAAAATATCATTTTGTTCATACATTGTCATACAAATTGCATTTACATTTAATAAAAAAAATTGGAAAAAATTGTCACTAAAGAATATGTTTGCAATTAGGAACAGTGAGATTAAATATCAAGTCAAACACACAGATTTCAAATTTTCAAAACCCTGTGAAAAAAATCATTCACCCCTGGGCGAACCTATCCATGTACAAGTGATTTTGTAAAATTCTCTACATACATTTGTCTATGTCTGCTTCATTTTCCTATACTTGTAGATCTTTGTTTCAATTTCATAAATTGCATATTTTTGTAGATGTTTGCATTTAGTTCAATTGGTGAAAGAAAGTGCATTGTGTAAGATCAAAATTTGCATTCAAAAATTATCATTTTCAAGTTTTTTCATCTTATAATCAGTTAATTATCATCTAAAAGCAAATTTTTGTCATGGACATGTATTTTGGTAAACTATGGATGTCCTTAAAATATTTGGTTGATGTTTCAAGTTGTGTGTTTGGTGATGATATTAATATAATTGAACACATTCTTGAGTCTTCACCTCCTAATGAATGTCCTCTTGAGATAGATATCTTGGGCCAAGATGAAGATAACATGCAAGAATTCATAAAAAATTGCTTGTGTGACCTTGAGAACAATGCAACTGTCTATCCCTCCATGCAAAAACCATCAACTCCTATCATCCCACCACTTGACATGTTCAACCTTTTACATCCCAAAATTGAATCACAATGCAAACCTCAATCACCAACCATGAAGGAACTTATTCACAATGACAACATTGATAATCTTCTATCCTATGCCCATAAAGTTACCGATACACCTATAATCAACTTAGAAGAGTGTTATGGTAAAGGCTTTAGAATTTTAAGGAAACAAGGATGTGACATAATGAATGAGAATAAGAACCATCAATCGCTAGAACAAAAACCATCATAAGATACCAAGAGATTAGGATATCAAGATCCTCCCCCTCCACATCAAACACCTACTCAATCAAGTAAGAAAACCAAGCCCTATAAACTTAAGAAGCTACTATTTTTACATACCATAACTGAGATCGAGCGAACTTTAGATAAACTTCTTTGTCTAGGTCTAATTATATTACCATGTATCTAAGAAAACAAAAAAGAAAAAGTACAAATATGTCTTATTATGTATATCATATAACTCCTGGGAATCTTATTGATGAGTGTCGTGCTTTAAATAATGTTTTAGATGAATTTGATATTATTGATATAATGGAAGAGCATGCACACACTTTTCTCCATGCCACGTGACAGTTGTATAATCTTATCATACTCACTATTACATGTATTACACTTTATGTAACTCATTTTTCCATATTGTAAGGAGCATCATATCATCATTTATCTTGGCTCATCCTTGTCCTACATTTGACCTGGGAAAGGGGTTAGGTAGCCTTGTCCTAATATGGAACTTGTCATAGTCCCTTTGGCTAGTTATCTTCCTTCTGTATATGATGAGAAATATTGGGATGTTGACAACCTGCTTTAGGATGACTCGCATGTGACATACTCTCTTTTTTTTCTTTTCATGTTCTCTGTGATTGCATGTATGTAATGTGATCTCCTGTATCGTGTTTCTTGGTGTGTCTTTAAGTTTGTGAGCTTTCTTTGGATTACCCTTGTTACTCCATTGCTGCAAGAATACAAAGGAGGCAAATCTGTCATGACATTCTTCTATTTGTATAGACATCCTTCTATCTATCGTAAACATTGTCTTTCCTTTTGTCTTGTGTTTTACTTTCGGGGATGATAAAAGGCATTGAAACACCTAGGTATCTTCCATGTTGACCCAAAATCTCTTCTTTTCTATCAACCTTTGTGTCATTATTCCTTTGTGTTCGTTGTTCTATGAGTATTTGGGGAATGGTGACAATTTTGAGCTCTATTATATCATTGTAGTAAAGACATATGTTGACCCCAAATCCGTGGATCCCTTATGTGTTATCTTTTGGGATTGCATGTGGGGGAAACCCTTCTTCATGAAGCTTATTTATTTGGAATCATATCATTGGCACATGGCTTTCTAAATAAGCTCCCATTTCCCTTTTATCAATTTGAATTTATCATTTATACTTTAAAATAATTGCTCACAACATGGTGTTTAGTAATTCCTTTAAAGTGGGGGAATACATTTTGGAATTTTCACCTGCTAAGGTGAGTTTCATTTTTAGTTTGACATTTTGCTTCACTTTTGCTTCATAGGAGTTGAACTTATTGTAGCGTTGGCATAACATCTTGATCATTTTGTGGCACCTTATCAAAGTTATAACATCTTGAGCATACATTTTGGTATGGTTGACATGTGGGTACACATTTGGTGATGACTTTTCCCATCAACCACCTTTTTATGGTTACACACCTTGTGATAACTTAAGTGTGTGTTTCTCATTTTTCCTTGAGGGATCACCTAGTGTATACCAAAATGCACTAACCATTGTGAGTGTATTTTATGGATAAACAAATTAGGCTTGATCCATCCTTTTGGAAAAATAAATGAGGCTTGATCCAAATTTTTTCTTTTTGCATTGGCTTTGACATTGTATGCTTGTGTATCTTGTCTTTCTACACATATCTTACATACATGTGTGTCCTTTGTGCTTATGTTTGTTTTCCATGGGATCTTGGATCTTGGGGGCTTGATCACCCTCCCTGATCTTTTTCATCTTGTCTCATTAAAATTTGTGCACTTGGACCCCTCTTGACACATATTTGTCTACTTTAGTGTGAGTTTGAGCATAATTTCATACTCTCACTAAAGTGGGGGCTAAATGTATTGTAGGAAATTTTATACCTTTACAATTTAACACTAGGCTTGGGTCCCTTAATTTATTGGACTTAATTAAGCTTCTAATTTTCCAAAATTATGCATTCTAAAGCCTTATTTTTCCCATTTTTTGAAAGGGGAATCAACATTAAATAAATGCAATCAATAATTAAACCACCATGGTGTACTGGACTTCTAGGCTAGGACCCATTTTCCCATGGGAGAATGGGTCCCCTTTAAGTGCCAAGACCCATTTTAAAATACGTTTTTAGCAATATTTTAATGATTCAAATTCAACTTATAAGTGTCGGCTTTTGGAATCTAATTTTTGGGAAATTAGATAAACACCTATAAATACATTGTCATTTGATCATTTTAAATCTAACACACTTTATGAAAGCAAGCCTATGAGAAAATATCATTTTCAAGAGCATTCAAGAGTAGATTTATCAATTTCTTATTGCAAAAATCATGATCCTAACATCATGTTTGAGTTTATGTGTGTTCATGTCATCTTATGAAGGATAATGTGCATTGTTGATCCTAAAGCATCCAAGCATTTCAAGTATCCAAATCAATCAAGAAAAGCAAGATCAAATTCCTTTGAAGAGATGTATTTGACTTCAATCCTCTAAGGGAAGCCATTGAAGGTGGCGAGTTGTAGCAAGCATTATTCATTCATCATTTCAACCTTTTTCATTATTTTTCTATCAGGGTTTAATTACCAAACATGGGATTTGAGCAAGGAAAATCCCCATACAAAAAAAAACAAATTTCCCTCTTTGTGTATGTGTAGATTACAGGTTGATGAAGAATTGATGAGATCTTGAAGGAGCAATTTTACATTGTTGCACAAGTTGTCATCATTGTTGTCAAGCCACGAAAACTAAGTTACAAAATTTATTTATGACTTTATGAAAGTGGGACCTATGTCAAACAAAAGCCAAGATCTAGCATTAGAGGACTGTCAAAAGTTATTTTGGAAGCCCTAATAAGGACCCATTCACCTAGAGGTGAACCAGTCCCTTAGAAAATCTCAAAAATAACTTTTGGTGACAAGTACATGCTATCAGACCCTTCTCAGATCTACCTGCAAATTGTAATTTCTGTTTCTGTACATTTTGAAATCTGCATTTTATGTATTAAGTCTTATTGCTCATTTAGTTTGAGCACTTCAAATCATTTTCATTTGTTTCCAAATCTTTCCTATTGTCCTAAGGATTGATATCCAGGTCTAATTGGCTCATCATTGTGGTTGAAAGTCAATATTTACACCTTGTGATCTCTTTCCTAATGAAATCCCTAGGGAGAGACACTTATTGAGATTCCTAAATTTTATACACCCATTATAAAACCTTGGGGATACCTTTCCCCACATTTCACCTTCAATCCCAAATATTTTTAATAAGTTAGAAGTTCTCTTATGCTTCTTAAAAATGTGAAACTTATCTTACATAAACTCCAAAGGAAGAGACCCCTCCTTCCCTAGAATGTGATCAACAACCTTCAACCCTTGAGCATTCCAAGCTTGAGCTAAACACCCTCTAGTGCAGACCAAAGGAGTATTTATGATCAAGACACCACCAAATAGACCTAAATGCTATAATTTACCCTTTTTTATTTGAAATAACCTCATTCTCTCTTGTAAAGTATTTTTTAATAAGCTAATCCTTCCATCTAGAACTAAATCCAAGGGAACAAAAAGGCCTTACCTTAAACTTTATAAAGAGAATATCCCAATTGTGAAACCCAAACCACTAAAGGTATTATTTTGGAGTGTTATTAACCAATTTATGTCTAATAGTTGTTTCACATCCTTCAAGAACCATTTAGTATCAAGATTAACCCCTTATATGAACACATTTTGTAAGAACACCCCCAATATCATTTAATTTTGTTTAAAAATCTAAGGAAATTACATGCCTTTTCTAATTTCCCTTTCTATCTAATAAAAACTCCTTATCTACTTATTCATTTGATTCATACAAGAAAACTAAAGCAACAAACAACATGAGAAATAGATAATATAGGAGGATAAAATCTTTAAATGAACTTGGACTATACCCACAAGAGAGAATATTTCAAAGTACCACTTTAGAACTTTTTTATTCACTTTACTCATCACCGACCTCCACATCTCCTTGAAGGATGAATTAAGAGAAAACAAGGATCCCTAGATATTTGAACAATTTATTAGGACCACCCTAGCTCCATCCTTTATCAATTATCCACCTAAGGGAAGTCTCTTCCTAACTTAGTAAATTAGATTTGTATTATCAATAATTTAAATATTCAATATGTATCCATGTTAGCTAGAGCAAGCCATTTCACAAGTATCCCTAGGGAGCAATCTCTTAACAAAAAGTGAATTTTTTAAAGAACAATAATAGATAATAAAAAAAGAAAATTATAAACCCCACCTAATAGACCTATACAAGGGAGAAGAAGATGAAATTCCCATTAACATATACCTGTATTGAGGTATCCTTGAAAATCATAGTGAACTACCTACAAAAAATATTCTAAAAAGCTATAAGATTTCAAAACAAGAATGCCAAAGGAAATTCAATATGGTCATAAGAATTTTCAAATTATATAAGATCCATACCCACATTTTTTTAGATATTGTACCCTAATTTATCCCCTCCCAAGTACTTAGAAGATAATATAAAATATATAGGCACATTCAATAAATCTCGTTTGAGTAGGAGAAAGGATTAAGGGTAAAATATTTATCATTCTTCTAACTAGTAGCTTTACAAAAAAAAATACTAAATTTGAATAGGGTTATGGGACTTCAATTAGATAAGGCTTCTCCTTCTAGCCAAAGAGTCAATATATATTTCTTTTATATATAATTTAAGAAAATAATGACCAATATAATCCTTGCTTGGTTTGTAAAAATCTACAAGAAACCCATAACATCTAAGAATATTTTCATGTCTCATAGGACTAATCACTTCTTTTATCTCATCATGATTTTATCAAAAAAAAAAGAAAAAAGAAAAAAAACCATTCTTATAGTCAAGTTTATAGGAAGAGTCTTAGAAATAATGTCTTTGGAATGCAAGATATCATGCCCAAACTTTCTATAAAAGAAAAAAGAAAACTTAGAATGAATGAAAAGCTTTCTTGATTTAAAACTCCTCTTTCACTAACACCCCTTTAATATCAATAGCTAGATTTTTTCTCTACTAAGTTTGACCTTCCAAACTTTTAAAAAACCTATTATATGTGTCCCTCAAATGGAATGGAATCAAGTTAATGCTAATCTCAATTTATCTTTCTAGCTTTATGGAATTGATCACATCTTAGCTAATATTTTACCACCATGATATGTTTTATGAGATACTCATCAAAATGAATAGTTTGAAGTCGTCATTCAACCTAATATGGTCTTCTTATAATATTTTACACCTTTCAAGGAAACCCGCTAACTCGAATAGTTGGTTTGGTTGTGCTAAGGCTTGGGTTCATCCCATGTAGGTCCAAGGTTCAACTCTTTATGGCCGGATTTAAGTGCTAACTGTGTTGTGCGAGTCCACATAGTCAGCCCCAATGGACTAGTTTAACCCCAAATCACCTCTTTAGCACCCCAAAACTTGGCATAGAAGTAAGCCCAAGACAAGGGCTATTGGGTCACTGGGTTGGGTCATGGGGATACCATAGGGTTTATATATATATATATATACATATATAAATACATACATATATATATATACATACATACATATATATGTATGTATGTATGTATGTATGTATGTATGTATGTATGTATATTACACCTTTCAAACCTCTTCTTAGATTTATATATACCAAATATTATCATAAAATTATAAGATACATCCATTTTCTTATTCCACCTTCGAGATCTAAAATATTTTAAATAACTTTCCAAATTCCAAGATCCAAATATTAAGCAAGGTATTAATATAGTAAGGATATTTTAAATGAGAGAAATTAAACTTAAAAATACCTTTAAAAGTTGAGAGATGCTTAGGAGGGGAGGAAAATGGATAAATTTATATCTCAATGGGGGTAATGATTAGAAAAAGTAGAGGGAATGACATTTACAAAATTATTATCTAGCACATGGGTTATCCCAAAGAATGATTTATCCAAAAAAAAATGTTCAACATTGAGAATAGAATTTTAGAGCCTTTCTAAAAATTAGATCAAGTGAACCATATACCTTTTTGTAATGTCGTAAAATTGCACCTCTTGCAATTTCACACACATTTTTGTATCCGCTTTAGTATCCACTCCCCTAGCATTTGTGTAGGCTCATTTTAGCCCCTGCATCAACTTTTTTCCCTCTCAAGATGCTCAAAGGCTTGCTGTTCAGCAACTAACCTTGTGTGTCCTCTTTGCGTTGAACCTTGTGCTTTTCCCATTTGTGTCATTTTGTAGCGTGATGTGTCTAGACACTAGCGTGCCGCATAGATGTCCGCACATTGTGCTAGCGTCCTGCGACGTTTCAACGTTCAAATGACCACCTCTAAGCATGTTTTCCACTTGTCAACTAACTTTGTCAGTAGTAACAGTTGGGGACGCCTTGTAACCACCCAAAAAGATTCTTTTCCCTCTTTAAAAGTCATGTTTTCAACTCATTTGATCTCTAGCTTCACTCTAACTTCTCTCCAGCTTTGGCTCCTTGGGTTCTACCTTGAACTCTCACATCCTTACAAAACCCTTTGCAACACTCTTGGCTCTTGCAACTATCCTTGTCTCCCTCTTTGGCTTCCTTAAGCCTTGCAACTACATCTCCCTTGTCTTGTGCTTGCGAGCATCTTGGGATTTCACACATCCCCTATCTATTGCATCTACATTTTGTGATATGGGTTCTCCTCGAGCAAGGATTGCTTTTATCACTCATACTTGGTGGTGCAAGTTCTACTCCTGAAGTGGGTTTTTCTTTCACCACGTGCTTTGTCCATTTTGGCTCATTTCTCTCTATCTATCTGGCTGTCCGTGGAGGTGGGGACACCAAAACAAGGGTTTGACTGAGGCAAACCCCTATGCAGCCCCAACACTTTCTCCAGATCTTACACATGCAGGTATTGAAGAAATTCACATGCTGGAGGCTTCATCACTTGTGTGGTTGTGAGCATTTCCTTTCTACCTCCTATTCTCTTTATCATTTCTATTTCATTTTATTTCAACTTTATCACATTATGTTATTTTCTAGTACTTTTGAAGTTCTTAGTAATTAGATTACTAGTAGTCGCTAAGCTATTTTATGTGAAATTCTTTCTTTCTGGTATGTACGAATACCAACGCACTAGAGAGATGCCAGCATGTTGCACTATCATCCTAGACCTGCACTTTCGTCCTTTGGCCGAAAGCTTGTCAGTTTGTCCAGAGAATCTTCGTGACCTACTCTTTCTGATTCTAGAACTCTCATGTTGTTCCTTGAGGTAGTTTAGGGTAGTTCACTCTATGAGGCTCTTTGAATAAAGAGGATTCGTGAGTTGAAAATCCCCCTTCTATACATTTTGGTGAACCCGACGTGAAGAACAACTTTTTTTCAAAAACTAGGAATTTATTTACCCCTACTTGGTGGGGTCATAACTTTTGACTTGGTGCTCAAAATTTAGAACCGTTTGAACCATTGGAAAGATATCCAAGAGGAATAATCCAATCCCAATGTTCTTTCAACAACCCATTTTTTAGGGATTGACGCAAGTTTCAACCCAAAATTCCATTCCAAAGACCTCCGAAAATGCAAATTACTAGAACCTAGAAAATATGAAAAAAATATGGATTTTTTTATTTTTCTTAGTTTTGTCGCCAAAATGAATTTAATATCCTCTTTTGTGAGTTTAGAATCTAATTATATTCAAAATGTTAATGATGTTCCATTTCATGCATGAGATAATGACTTGGCTTTGCCCATGTCACTTGGTGTCTTTGATCCTTCTCATGAGATTCCTCTTGCTTTGAAGGATATCTTGTTGCAAGAAGATGAAATCATTGATACCTTTCTTAACATTAATCTACCTTCTCTTCATTGCAATGCACTCTCTTCTAGAGATGATGCATTAGCGAATGATTGAACCTCCTTCCACATCTGATGGACTCCCCAGATTGATGTTGAGAATATGTCTTCAAATAATTATTGCACTAGTTGTGATGAATCTATAAATGTTATCTGTATCTATTGCCCCTCAAAGGCCTTAGAGACCGGTCATTTATCTGACTCTAGCTAGTCCTTCTCCTAAAATGATTTGTTCTATTGACGGTGTCCCATTTGATAGCGATTCTCTTGGTCTTTCCATGGCCCCCTCTTACAGAGCAGTAGCCCATACTTATAAGAATAGAATGAATAAATAACCAAGCCTTCTTCAAGCTCCTAAACCTACAACTAAAGTACTTAGTGATTATGATCCTGTCAAGCAATCTCAGGTTACTCTGGCTACGATCTCACTATGGGATTTGCTTCAGTTTGCTCCGGTTTATCAAGGTATGCTTCAAGAAGCCTTGCAAAAGATCCTCTTTAATTCTTTCGCTAGGCTGGTAGATGTTGATGTGTTGATAGCTCATATTCGTGCGGATTCGTCGAATATTATGTTCTATCCGCAAGAACTCCCGCCTTCAAAAGTATAGAAGCAAGCAGACCCTCTAATGATCATAGTTAACATTAATAATATTGGCATTAGATGTACTCTCATTGACATCGGTTTGGTGCTCAATGTATGTAGCATTGATCTATTACCTAAGATTAATATTGATTCATCTTCTCTTAATGCTTCTTCTATTGTCATTCATGGGTTTGATAATGTCGGTCGACAACCTTTAGGCATGATAGTCTTTCCTTTGAGGTTGGGACCCATTACTGTACCCTCCCTTGTATATGTTATGTTAGAAAATTTACCTTATAACCTTCTTCCTGGTAGACCGTGGATTCAAGCTATGGTGTAGTTCCATTTACCTTGCATAAATCTATTAAGTTCATTTGCAATAATTGAGTAGTCACAATTAGAGATGACCCTGAGGCTATGCACTTATGTGAGATGGCAGAGGTCGGTCAGGTTTCGGTTATGCCTACTCTTATTCCTTTAGTGTCTTCCAATGTGTCGATGTTTACTCTAGTAGTACCTACTATAAAGGATACTCTTGAGATAGATGTCCTTGGAGAAGATTCTCCTGAAGCAAGAAATCCTAAGTATGCTCCTCCCGCTTCTCAAAGGAATGCATGTCTTGGTGATGATTGGGGTTCTTTAGAGTTTACAAAATCCTTCACTAGAGAATATAAAGTCAACCTAGTCCACTCAAGCCTTCTGATAACATCATCCACACTCACTATCAAAGATGATTATTCTTTTGTTTCACAAGATAGTGTGAGCATAAATTGTAATGCTCTTAGTGTTGATCCTCCCGAGAAAGATGATTACATTTCTGCTAAAGAGGATAATGTTGGAAGTTCTATTAATAAGGATGATGGCGATCCCATAGATGAGCATAATCCCCATTGCTAGAACAATGCTCTCTATGAAGATCCTCCTCCTTCTCAAGATTTTCAAACACGTTATGGCCCTGCCTTTAGGATTGCCTCTAAATATGGCTATGAGCATACAGGTTGTGGACGTAATGAGAAAGGAATTTAGGTCCCTATATAATTCACACCCCGTAAGCGTAATTTGGGGCTTGGTTGCTCGAAATGAACAATCTAAACGGAAGCCATGGTTGAGTGACAAGAATTCTTCTCAACCTTGTTTCGTTGAAAAGATTCATCCTCCATTGTCTTTTCTCTTTGTGTCTTCTTCTTGTGAGTAGTCGAGTCTTTCTCCATAAGAGAAATGGTTGCTTCCTGCTCCTCATCCTTTGTCTAAGCAAGAGTGTAGTTAAGGCTTCTCAAATCCCAATTGATTACTCTTCCTCCTCCTACACGCAGTAAATCTCATGAACATGATAAAGAAAAGCATTCTTTTTGTGCATACTGTAATGTCCCTTTCCTAGTTGGTTCTAAGGTTGTTGGATGATAAAGGATTTGAAACCCTATTCCCACCCCAAGGGTTCTTTGCAATTTTAAAGCCTTGAAATAATACTTGATTTGCTGTGTCTTCCCATGTCTCCTTATTCCTTAATCACTTCCCTTCAACCTTACATTTGATTGATCATAGATATTAATCTATTCATTTTTATTTTAAGATCGTAATTACTTATAAGGCTCAATAATTGCTCCTCCAGCCACCGATCTTCTATCTATCCCTTTATTCCTTCATCAATTAGAATATGTTTTTATATTATTTTTTTGATTCATCCACATCCCATTTGATTCTTCTTTCTCTCCCCATCCCTGCCTATCTATTTTGGATTTATCTTCTTTTTATAATCTATTTTTTCAACACTCATGACTGTTTGCTTGTATAGATATTTCTTAACGGACATGCCCTTTGGTGACTATTGCATCCTTTAGAAGGTTGTGTTATGATTGCTCCCCATTTAATTATGGCTTTGTAATTAGAGACTGTTCTAAAGTATTAGGGACAAATGCATTAAAGAATTAGGAGTTGATGCATTAGGAACCCATGCAAATACTTCATGGTTATTATTATTTTTTGTGAGTACTTTTTTTATTATTATTATGATAATACCAAATGTTCTAATTTTGAATTATAATAATTGTATATTATAATTATAATATATTTAAATCGTCATTATTTATATTTATATTTTTGATATTTATTTTATTTGGTTATTTGTATTTTAATAATTCATATTTTAATACTAAAATATAATAGCATTAGATTGTTGATATGTACTTTGTTATTATTATTTATTTATTTATTTGCATTTCAATGTGTTACACTTTGGGGGCATGACAGTCCACCCTGCCCAAGATTGCTTGTCCTCAAGCAATCCCAATTCCAAACATCTTTTCACATTAGGAGTCCCATCCTTTCACACCTCCTCCCTATTCCTGATAGCCTAATTAAGTTTCTTGCAAGGTTAACTAAAGTTCTATTCTTAATTGGATTTTGTCGTTGAAATACTCTCCTTCTGTATCACAAATTTGAGGGAGTCACAAATAGTCACAACTCTTTATTATTGCATTTGGATAGTAATTTAGTTTTAGATAAGTTAAGTTGTTAGTGACTCCCAACCCCATAAGCATTTTGATAGACAACATTAACATTTTCATAATTTAAGCATAAAGTAAACAAAATGATGAGCTCCACATGAGTCATAAATTAAAGTAGACAACCAAGTAGCTCAACCAAGTAGGTAAGTAGCTCAACTAGGCAAACAAGTAGCTCAAGAAAACAAGAAAGTAGCTCAAGTACACAAGTAAGTAGCTCAAGCAATCAAAGATGTAGCTTAAGCACATAGCCAAGTAGCTCAAGCACACAGACAAGTAGCTCAAGCATATAGGCAAGTAGCTCAAGCATACAAGGAACTCAAGTAGACAAGGAAGTAGCTCAAGCACATAGGCAAGTAGCTCAAGTAGGCAAGTAGGTAGCTCAAGCACACAAACAAGTAGCTCAAGCACACAAGCAACTAGCTCAAGCAAGTAGGCAACCAACTCAAGCACACAAGCAACCAACTCAAGCAAGTAGGCAACTAGCTCAAGTAGGCAAGTGAGTAGCTCAAGCACACAAGCAACCAACACAAGCAAGTAGGAAACTAGCTCAAGCAAGCAAGCAAGTAGCTCAAGTGAGTAGGAAACTAGCTCAAGTAAGCAAGCAGGTAGCTCAAGCATGCATAGGATGGCAAGAAAGAGGCTCTGATACCACTATAATGTCCCTTTCCTGGCTGGTTCTAAGGTTGCTAGATGATAAAGGATTTGAAACCCTATTCCTACCCCAAGAGTTCTTTGCAATTGTAAAATCTTGAAATAATACCTAATCTACTATGTCTTCCCATGTCTCCTTATTCCTTAATCACTTCCCTTCAACCTTACATTTGATTGATCATAGATATTAATCTATTCATTTTTATTTTAAGATCGTAATTACTTATAAGGCTCAATAATTGCTCCTCCATCCACCGATCTGCTATCTATCCCTTTATTCCTTCATCAATTAGAATATGTTTTTATATTCTTCTTTTGATTCATCCACATCCCATTCGATTCTTCTTTCTCTCCCCATCCCTGCCTATCTGCTTTGGATTTATCATCTTTTTATAATCTGTTTTGTTAATAGTCATGACCGTTCGCTTGTATAGATATTTCTTAAGGGACATGCCCTTTGGTGACTATCACATCCTTTAGAAGGTTGTGTTATGATTGCTCCCCATTTAATCGTGGCTTTGTAATTAGAGATTGTTGTAAAGTATTAGGGACTGATGCATTAAAGAATTAGGAGTTGATGCATTAGGAACCCATGCAAATACTTCATGGTTATTATTATTATTTTTTGTGAGTACTTTTATTATTATTATAATAATTATTATGATAATACCAAATGTTCTATTTTTGAATTATAATAATTGTATATTATAATTATAATATATTTAAATCGTCATTATTTATATTTATATTTTTGATATTTATTTTATTTGGTTATTTGTATTTTAATAATTCATATTTTAATACTAAAATATAATGTCATTAGATTGTTGATATGTACTTTGTTATTATTATTTATTTATTTATTTGCATTTCAATGTGTTACACTTTGGGGACATGACACATACCATCGAGTGCTTGGCCATTCCACTAGTGAATGTAAGGCCTTGAAGGATAAAATACAACAACTTCATGATTTAGGTGCCATCACTCATTTATTTGTTGATGCACCTGCCTCTTCTTCAAATGACAAGTAATATCGAGGTCTACCTCTATCTTGTATGCTCTAAGTATCTTTCATGGTTCTCCTCCCCTGTATGTTGGGTGTAGTGATAACTTGTTCTAGAGATGCGTGTCCTTCTTAAGGACCCCCTTATTTTCTCTCTATATTTCAAATGAAGCATCCCTCTAGTGGACCCATTTTTCTTCTGAAGGGTTCCCGAGGGACCCCCTTTGAAATTTTTTATCTCAAATGAATTCTATGGCATCTAGTTTGGGGGAAGCTTGACTAGGTCCTTATTTTCTATGACTGTCTTATAACACAACTTGCAGTAGCCATAGGATTCTCTGATTAGTCTTGGTTCTGCAAGATTGAGAACCTGTAGAGATCCTTTGCATTAAGCTTGTCTAACATGTTTAGTCTGCGGATTAACATTTTTCTTTGCAGGTGCGCCTGTAAAGCCGCTTTCCAATCTAACTTTGTGGATTTCCCTTCTCTGGGTTTCCTCCATGTGAGAGATCTTGGGGGACACCTCCTTGTAGGTCTGTGGGCCTGTAAGGTGCTTACTTCTTGGGGCTTCCTTCATGCGAGAGATCTTGGGGGTCACCTCCTTGCAAGTTTGTGAGCCTGTAAGGCACTTACTTCTCAGGGCTTCCTTCATGCGAGAGATCTTGGGGGTTGCCTCCTTGCAAGTCTATGGGCTTGTGAGATGCTTTCATCCTGTAGGATGCTTTCATCTTGAGGGATCTTTCCATCACTGGTACGAAGGGCCTTTGGTGTACTTTGTGCAACTTTGTAGTTCCACGGAGCTACAAAGTCCTTTTGTTCGAACCTCCTCAGGAGAGAGTACCTGTGGAGACATCTCCCTTGGAATTTCATTCCTTTCTAGCTTCTCCATCTCTTTCCCTTCTCTTTTGTATATACTAGATCAAAGATCTGCATATTCTTCATCCTAAGTATATGCTCTTTCTCTCTTCGACATCTTAGAGTTCTTCTATGTATTATTTTAATTTGTGGACAAAACATAGTATTAAGAAAACATTTTACATCAAGGTCTCTTTCACTTTGCTGACTCAAATCCTTTAGTTTTTTGTGTGCTAACGTTGTTGTCTGGTGTAGGTTTTTCTTGTCTAATGCATTTGTTTTGTAGGTCTTCAACTTGGGGGCATGCTTTCGTTGTTCGAAGAGTTATCTGCTTCCTCTATAGTATCCTTTTGGCATAATGATGTTATTTATGTTTAGTAGATTTACTTTAGCATGCATATTAGTGTAGATTCATATGCCCGCTAAAGGGGGGGGAAAATGTAATGTCATAAAATTGTACCTCTTACAATTTCACATACATTTTTGTTTCCGATTTAGTGTCCACTCCCCTAGCATTTGTGTAGGTTCATTTTAGCCCCTGCATCAACCTTTTTCCCTCTCAAGATGCACAAAGGCTCGCTTTAAAGATGCTACCCTTGTGTGTCCGTTGATGAGCCTAGTTTTTGGTCCAGTTTTGGGTAGAATCTATAGTTTATTTGCTATTAGATGTCATGGAATTTAATGTTAAATTTCCATATTTTCATAATGTTTCACTCAAACTATTGACATTGGACTTAATCCTATCTCCGCAAGCTTTAATGACATTTGGCATAATATGTGGATTATCTATATTGATTTTGCATGTGGTTAATGAATGTTCCTTAAGGTGGTTATAGATGTGCAGTTATTATGCGTACTGACTTTACCATGTAGATTTAATGTGCTAAGTTAAGGAAGACACCACTAGCTGGGCATGCACCATAACGTCCAGCAAAGGAATTGCTCCAAGTCAAAGAAGGCCGACGACAAAAGATTCTTCATGCAACTAAATGTAACCGCCTTGTAGTGGAATTTAATGATCGAGCATGCACGGGCGTTACTACTAAGCTGAATCTGGGTTTGGACCTGCATGTTTGACCAGATTCCATGCACGCATAACTGCCATTGCTTCATTTCCTCTATTTTCCCTAAATGGCATCCTCCTAGTTGTGGAGTTGACTACCTCATTTAGATGTTAGTATAAATAATGATTTGATGCTCCTTCTTCAGGAGGTTGCACGATTTGATATTATACTTGCACTCTCTAGTTTTCAATAATACAAACACATTACTCTTTTGTACTCATGATTCACAGTGAATAAAATAAAGTTTTGAGTTCGAGCATTTGAGTTTTCATTAGTTTTAGAGGATACTTATCCAAGGGGGCCCACTTGGTGAGTAATCCATCTTCTTAGTTTATCATTGGTTTAGTATTACTTGCTATTTAGTACTTAGTTGGAAATCTGGCATCGACTGTTCCTGCAGCCAAAGCAGACAAAGTAGTGTCCTATTTGTTGCTCATATTTTTATTCATGTTATGCATTTAAGCTTAGCATAGTCGTTGGTTGATGTTCAACATTTGTATCATTCCTTTTCAAGCAATTTACTTTCAGTATTGTGTGTTCCTTAGTTGTAGAATGGAATGGCTACTTTGAGTTCCTAGTGCACATACTGTGCTGACCCATTTCAAGTTCCCATCCCTGGGTCGACAAGTTAAATGCACCTTCATGATGATTTAAATATCTATTCAGGTTAGATGTCCAATATTTGAATCATGGCTATAAAGGATTAGTTATTAAAATCATTGTAGGAGGCCAAATTTTTTGGCGCCATTGCCGGGGATGGTGTCAAACTAGGGAGTCTTTTGGAGTCATTGGTAGTTTTCCTTGCTGTAGTGTTTCTAGAAGTTGTTCTTAGTATATCCTCATTTAGGAAGTAATGACCCCCCCTTATTCTTTACCAATTATTTGTGTGAGCTAATTGATAGTGAGTGATACCACATGCATAGAGGAAGGAGAAGGGAGATTCTTTCCTAACAATCCTAACTCATTCCAGCTAGTTGACTATCAAAATCTATAAGAAGAAGAAGAAGAAGAAGATCCACACCCTTTGCTGATGCATATCCTGATTTGATTAGTTTTGAAGTCTCCTCTGAAGATAAAAATTAGCTTGAGAACCCATTTTCTTTGGAACAACATCAAGCATGCATGGGTGATGCAAATAGGAACATACCTAACCAACCAAATTTTCCTTTCCCCATTGCCCATTCGAATGAAGTTGACAACATCAAGAAAATTCCTGCCTTAGCACTCCCAAAGTTTTATGGACTTGTCATAGAAGATCCAGATACCTTTTTATTTGAGTTTGACATACTATGCAGGAGTTATGATTATACTACTAATGCCTATAGGATTAAGCTATTTCCCACCACTTTGAAAGAGGCTGCATTAAGATGGTTCATGAGCCTAGGCAGAGATACTATGGAAACTTGGGAAGACATGAAGACAAAATTCCTTGAGAAATACAAGGAATATTGCAGAGGTAGTGACATGAGAGGAGGTGACATTTTTAGGATGCAACAAAAGGAAGATGAGAGCCTGGAAGATTACATTGCAAGGTTTATGTTTTTCCTACAAAAATCTCCACACCATACACTTAATGAAGACTCACAAAAGTTGCTTTTTCTAAGAGGAATCAATGATAGCTACATTGATGCCTTGGACCTCATGGGAGGAGGAGATATTTCCCAAGTTCCTTGGGAAGATATCAAAAAAATATGCCAGAACTACTCTAGGGCAGCTTCAAAGAAAGGGAGAGCTTACCAATCTTCCATGGGTAAGTCAACTAACAGTGGAGTCTCAAGAATGGAGATTACTCATTTGCTGGCAGACTTCAAGCAAGACATTATCAATAATCTAGCTACTCAACTATATACACTTCAGGCCAAGAAGAAGCAAGAGGAGGTAGAGGCAATGTTGACAGAGTATTGCTCCCATTGCAGATGTAAGATGGTAGCTAATCTTGAAAGCAAGCAGGTTCCACCTAAGTTCAAGCCAATCCAGATTGAAGAAGACCAAGTCTACTATGTTGCACAAAGGAAGCCTTGGGCTCCAAGACAAGGTATGCCACTAGATCTACTATCCTATTTTGGGCCATATTTCAATTCCTATTCCTCTGGTAACCAATGGCAGCCCCCATATCCACCCATTTATGGAGGATATCCACCGCATCCTTGGAGTAACCCTCCAAATGCTTGGCCCAGTCATCAGAGCTCTCCACCTCAGTGGCAACAACCTCAGGTGAATTGGAAACAATTTCAAGGACATTGGTAGCCACCTCCAAGAAATTGGCAGCAAACGAATCAATGGAGAGGAGGGAAGAAATGGCCTACTCAGACAACCAGTTACATGCAACCACCTTCTTAGCCCCAACAGTTTGCTATAATGCCTCCACCTACTAATCCCAACTTAAATTCACCTAAACCTACTCAACTACCAGCTCAGCCCACACCCAATCCAACTAACAAACCACAACAACAGCCTGCCTACTCTGCTGATTCAAATCAATTCCTTGCATATGTTGTGAGTGTAAGTGATATCCACTTGTGTTCAGGTACTACTCTACCAGCCCCTTCCAAGCCCATTATCACTGAGCTCCCTGTGGAAGAGGAAGAGGAACCTCTGAATGATCCCATTCAGCCCAGTGTACCTAAAAATCCTGAACCAGGCCAAGTCAAGCAGACCAAACAAGATCCACCATTTCCTCAGAGATTGGAAGTTGCCAAAAAGAAGGAAGAAAAGGAGGATACAACTTTTGATATCTTGGATCAGCTGAAGCATATATGTGTCTAGATACCTCTATTTCAAGCCATAAGGATGTTCTAATCTACAAGGAAATCAAGGAGGCATGTCTTAAGAAGCTAGGTAGGAAAAAGAAGGACCCAACTATAGTTCATGTGGTGGGACAACTAGCTGACATCATGCTGGGAAAAGTGACTATTCCCAAGTATAATGACCTAGGAAGTCCTATGGTAGCAGTTGCTATAAACAAAATCCAAGTAAATAATGCTCTAATTGATTTAGGGGCTGCAATAAATGTAATGACCAAAGACATCCTGCAACAACTAAATATCGCAAGCATGAGGTCCACTCCTACTGTCCTGTAGCTTGCTGATAGCTCTACTATTAATCTTGATGGTGTAGTGGAGGATCTCGTGGTAGTTTTAGACTCCTGGGAGTACCCAGTAGACTTTATGATTCTTTCTCCTAAAGCTACACTAGGAAGGTATCCCATTATTCTTGGAAGGCCATGGTTAGCAACTGAAAATGCATACATTGGATGTCGGTCAGGTGACATGACCATTTTAGATGGGAGGAGCACTAAAAAGTTTTTTCTTTATCTGCTTGCTCAACCATCTCATGATGAAGATAATCTCTTATGGCCAAATGTTGGTGAAGAGGCCGAGGAAGTTAACTCTGTGGCATAGCTTATGATGCTAAGTGGAAGCTCTTTCATGCAGCTCCAAGATGAGGATGAAGTATTGGCTAACATCCTTTAGAACCATTGTGAAGTGGAGGAAGCATCATCTTCTCATTTTGCTACTCCAATCAAGACACTTTTGCCTGCTCTTCCTGCAGCCACTGTTCCTACAGACGTTCTTCTTGCAGATGCTCTTCCTGTAGCCACTGTTCCTACAGACATACTTCCTATAGCCACTCTTCCTACAACCATCGTTCCTACAGACAAACTTCCTGCAACAACAGGTATGTCCCATACATTGCTGCCATATGAACTAAAGGTACCATATGTTAATGAAGCAACCAAGATAGAGTTAACTACACAAGTACAAGTGTTAGAAGGAAAATATTTGAATGTTAATAGTAAATTAAATGAAGAACAACAACTGTTATTGACAAACGTTTTAAGGACCCATCAACATGAATTTGTATGGGATTATCATGATATGAAGGGATTGGATCCTAAACTTTGTACACACAAAATTTACATCAAAGATGATTGCACCCTAGTAAGACAACCACAAAGAAGAATTAACCCTGCACTAAGAGAGATTGTGAAAGGAGAACTGCAGAAATGACTAGATATAGGATTTATCTACCCCATTTCAGATAGTTAGTCGGTGTCTCCATTAGTGATTGTGCCCAAGAAGGGAGGGAAATGGTGAGTTTGTGTTGATTATAGGGAACTTAATGCTGCCACCAAGAAGGACCACTTTCCTTTACCCTTCATTGATCAAGTTTGGGACACACTTGCAGGAAAGCAATACTTTTCTTTTATAGATGGATTCAGTGGCTACAACTAGATCCAAATTGCACCAGAAGACCAGGTGAAGACTACATTTACTTTTCCATGGGGGACCTATGCCTATTCGGTGATTCCATTTGGCTTATGCAACACACCTGCAACTTTTCAGAGGGCAGTCATTAGCATCTTCTCAGACATTTCTCATGATTGCATGGAAATCTATATGCATGACTTTACCACTTACGGTGTTGATTTTAATCAAGCATTGGAAAATCTCAGAAGGGTCCTGCAGAGATAGACCAAAAATTGTTCTTAAATAGTGAAAAGTGCTTCATGATGATGTAGGAAGGTGTAGTTCTTGGCCACTACATCTCCCATAAGGGAATTCAAGTAGATCTTGCAAAGATTGAGGTAATCACAAATCTGCTCACACCTGCAAAACAAAAAGATGTTAGGAGTTTCTTGGGTCATGCAGGATATTATAGGAATTTCATCAAGGATTTCAGTAAGGTAGTAGCACCATTGTACACTCTTCTCACTAAAGATGCTTAATTTCAGTGGACTGAAGCCTGTGACAAGGCATTTTTTGACTTGAAGGCAACTTTGACTCATGCTCCTATACTCAAAGGGCCTAATTGGGAGCTTCCTTTCCACATCCATGCCGATGATCAGATTATTCCATAGGAGCAGTCTTAGGAAAAAAAAAAAGGAGCTGTTGAAAATGCCATTTACTTTGTCAACACAAATTTACAAGGAGCTGAATTCAATTATACAGTGACAAAAAAAGAAATGCTGGCAATAGTCTATGCACTGAACAAATTCAGACATTACATAACAGGATACCAAATCTTTGTGCACACTGATCATGAAGCGATTAGATATCTCATGAATAAACCTTTGATCATAGTTAGATTGGAAAGATGGTTATTGTTGATGCAAGAATTTGATATAACCATTGTGGATAAGCCAGGGAAGGCCAATGTTGTTGCAGATTTTCTTTCAAGGCTAAGTACATCAGAAGATAATCAACCCATAGATGACTCTTTCCCTGATGAGCATCTATTCTCCCTCAATGTACAAACACCCTGGTATGCTGACATAGCCAATTACTTGGTCACGGGTAGAATTCATTCTCACTTCTCTCTAAGAGAGAAAATGGCACTCATTGAAAAATATTTTCCTTTCTCTTGGATTGCTGGATATATTTTTTATACTGGACCTAACCATGTCATGAGGAGGTGTGTGAGAGAAGATGAGACATATGAAAGTTTGCATGCATGTCACAACGAACCATGTGGAGGACACTTTGTAGCCAAGAGGACAATAATGAATGTTTTGAACACAAGATATTACTGGCCAACACTGCACAAGGATGCAGGAAGGTATACCAGAAAATGTGGTAGATGTCAAAGAATGAGCAGACCAACCAGGTCTGATGAGATGCCACTATTCCCTCAGGTAGTAATCACACCCTTTGTCAAGTGGGGATTGAATTTTGTGGGACCCATTGACCCTCCATCAAATGGTAAGTCATATATTGGTACGCACTGATTATGTGACAAAATGGGTAGAAGTTAAGGCCATGCAGCATGCAAGGGATAACAAGGTTGCAAAATTTATTTATGAAGATATTTTCACAATATATTGAGTCTCAAGAGAAATAGTGACTGATCAAGGGGCACAATTCACATCAACCCTTGTTGCAGCACTAGTTAATGAGTACAACATAAGGCACAAGAAGTCTACTCCTTATGACCCACAAGATAATGGCCAAGTTGAGGTAACCAATAGAGAGATTGAAGCCATTCTGACTAGAATAGTAGCTATTCATAGAAAGGATTGGGAAAACAGATTACCACAAGATTTTTAGGCCTATAGGACAACCTGGAAAACAACTACAGGCTTCACCCCATTTGAGTTGCTGTGTGGAAAGACAACTATGATGCCAGTTGAATTTGACTATAAGACTCTACAAACTGTAGTAGATTTAGGGATGGATATTTATAAGGCATAAAGAGAAAGAATCATGCAGCTAAACGCTTTGGATGAGATAATAAGAGCAGCCCTGCAACATACAAAAGTGGTGCAGAATCAAAGAATCAAGTGGCATGCCAAATTTATCAAGAACAAGAAATTCCAATCAGGAGATTGGGCCCTACTCTATGACTCAAGATACCAAGACAATGTAGGAAAATTTCAAACAAGGTGGCTAGGACCATATGAAGTTGTTGAGTGAAACATAGATTTTTGGGACCCTATGGACTACTCTTACACTTCTAGGGTTTTTCACCTAAAAGGAGAGAGATAGGGCCAAAAATGCTAATGTATCACTCAAATTAGGATGTGTATGATGTGATATGATGTAAATGAATTTAACTAAATGCAATGGATTAATCTAGATAATTGAAAATGAATGCAAAAGTGCAATTACATCTATGTTTGAAAACACATTGTGATATGCAAACAACTATGTAAATGAAGAAATTATGCAGAACATAAAGTACACAGATAAATATCAGTGCACCTAGGTGAAATGTGAGTTGTTTGGAGTGTTCTAGATGTTGGTGAAATTCATTGATTTTTCACAGTGGGACTCATTCGCCCAGGGTGGCGAATCAGTCCACCTACTGGTGAAAAATTGTCGGGAGTTGGTTTTTGTCTGTCGGGATATGAAATCTGACAAAACTCAAGTTTCCAATCCTAAGGTGGAACTCATTTGCCACAGGTGGTGAATTAGTCCTCCCCATTTTTTTTGAAAAACTAGGAGACAACTCTTCAACACTAGATCTGAGAATGTCTGCTTGTTGGGTTGCCGAAGTCAAATTTGTTGAAAATGCACAAATAACTCTCTCCAAGCTTGGTTTTGACTCAAGTTGACTTGAAGCACCTAGTTGACTTGAAAAACACTTTTCAACACCTAATAAACTGTCAAATTGGCAAACAAAAGGGCTGCAAACAAGCAAAAGGGGAAAAATGATTAGGGGTTAGTGAATAGGGGTTTGCCTTGGTCAAACCCCATTTTTGGTAATTAAACCCTTGAAAAGATAATGTAATGAAAGAGAAAGATAAACTAATAACATGAAAATGCTATCAACTCACCTAACTCTTGATAATGAAAATCTGAAGTAATGTCAATGGCTGCTTCAAAGTGCTTGAATAGTGCTTGAATGCTTAAGTGAATAGGTGGATAAGTGAACTTGATGAATGAGGGTTAAAATGAGGTGAAGATAACTTATTTTTACAATTATTGTGCCTTAGTATCCATTCAAACCTCATCACAGGCCGACATCAAGTGATTTTTAATAAAATCCCAAAAGGAAATTTGAAATATTTTAAATTTGGGGCCAAGGGGGACTCATTCGCCACCTATGGCGAATGGGTCCCAACTAGAACCTAAAAACATGTGTCAGGAAAAATGTTATGTTTAATGTTGTTTTTCGGGATAATATGCAAAAATACACTTAATTACAACTTATGAGGGAATAAAGAGACCAAATAAAGTATGAGAAGGGTGTAAATAGTGAAAATATGCCTAGAAGAATGTGAAAGCTTGTTAAAAGACTTTACAACACTTCAAAATAGGACTTGTTGATGAGTGAAAAGGTGGATTTTAGGTAAAATGCATTAAATAGAGTCTAGAAGAATGTAGAAATGTCTTACAACACTTCACAGCACCTTCACAAGATGTCATTCTTTGAGTTTTAATACCTAAATAAGCATGTTCAAGCTATGATACAACATAAAACTAGAGCAACATAGTTCCAACACCATGAAACGAGACCTAAAAGGCCATGAAAATGACAAGGGGCCATTTTTCTACGACACACTGAGGTCTTTCCTAATGGAGTTGTTCAGCTTACTACCATTGACCCTGTCAGGTTCAAATTACTTGTCAATGGTCATTGCCTCAGATTATATCACAAGCCAACTTCCAAAGAAGAGTTCCTGCAACAATTCACCCAACATTCAACACCTGAGTTTCCTGCAGCTGAAGGAAATGGACCTAGCGTCCCTCCTTCTGGCTAATTAAGGTACACACTTGCTCATAATAAAGACTTTCACTTACATGGAAGTCCATTTCTTCACCCATCCACCCATCCACCCATCCATCACCACCTTTCTCTCTCTTCCATCACTTCATTCCACCTCACCTCACTCCACTTCATTTTCATTAATTGCTTAATTTATTCCCACAAGGCGAGCGATACTTTCTCCATGATCTCTTAAGTGTGTTCATTTAATCACTATAAGTTAGTATAGAAGTTTACATAAAATGTCATAATTCCTTGTCAAATCACCACTCCCATCTCGCATGTGTGGACACATGTCCAAATTTAGGTTGGGGGGAGGAGAAAGAAAACAATGTAAATATATTGCCCATGTGTCAATTTATGCTAGGCTACGTTAGAAAATTTAAAATGAGTTGATTTGAAATCTGAGTGAGAGGACGGCTTGCATGTGTGAAGTGACATTAACTGCAACCACCATTTCTTCCCATCATAATTTCCCTTTATTGCTCCTTTTCTTGCCATTATTTCCCTTGTAATCTTGAGTTGCAAGCAAAAAGGTGAAACACAAAAAAGAAAATTCAATCAATATTGGCATTGGAAATTTAGCAAGTATTGTAGGAAAGTGAGCTTGACTTTCATACATGAATTGTAGGAAAGAAGTTGCAGAGCATTTGTTTGATTGCAGACAATGGGAGGTGGGTTAATTCAAAATGAACCCACGGTGCATGACGTTTTATTGCAGGATGCACAATGCCTAGCCGAATTTAGAAACTGCGGATGATCAAATTACTTCCTGAAGCTGGATGACTTTGATGGAAGCATATTTTCCCTTGAATTCACCCAGACATTTTCTGAAGGGAAAGCCACAATAAAAGGGTTGGAAGTTGTGGCAACTGAGGAAAGAATTGCAGAGGTCACAGGGTTACCGGCTGATGGAAAAAATTACCCTATCTCTAGAGACGTCAGATCATCTAGGGTCGAATTTACGGAGCTGAACGACCCCCCATTGAGCATTGATAAATAGGGTGCAAAGAGAATGTCTTTGCCTGAGCCATGGAATCAGATAGCCATTTATGTTATCAAATACATCACTTGTGAGGGTCGCCAGTCAAATTTGCATTTCGTACACTTCAAGCTTTTGAATCACATGAGGCATGGAAGGAGGATGAATGTGCCCAATGTGCTATACAATCTTCAATTAATCATGGTGGCCAAGACCCAAAAAGGTAGGGATAATTCTGTTTCCCACCATTGTCTAATTAAATTGTTGGTTGAAAATTCTCTGCATGATGTATCTGCAAATAACCTGGGAAGAATTTATAAATGTTGATCAAATTAGACCTGAGCACTTGCAACCTAGGGCTTTACCTCAACTCCACAGGTCTAGCAGGAGATTGAGCATGGCTGAAGCCTCTCTTGGTGCTTCAAACTTTGGTGCTAGCTCTTGTGTGAATCTTCCTGCAACAAAAGAAACCATAGAAATTAGTTCTTCTAGAATAGAGCACTTAGAAAAAGAAAGTTCTTCCTCCGATTCTGATGATGATATTCCACTTGAGACCTTGATGAAAACTAAGGCACAAAAGAGAAGTAGAAACGAGGAAAGAAAAGGCCAAAACACAGCCTATAGAAAGAAAGGTTCCAAGTTCTAAAAAGAGGAAGGCTAACACTATTTATCCTGCAACCATAGGAAAGCATGAGAAACCTCCTAGGAAATCAAGGCCAACTAGGCCTGTGGTTGGTACGCCTCCGCAGGGAAGCCCTAAGCCTGGTGAGACATCACACGAGGACCCTGAAGCTCCAATGAGGCAGGGGAATGTCAAAGAAGAAGATATATTTGGGAGAGCAAAAAATATAACACTAGCCAATCTTGCTAACATTGTAGAAGAGTTTGAGGAAAATTAGGATTTCCTGCAGCAACAACTAGAACTAGAGCAAGAGTTCCTGCAGCCACAACAAGAATAAGAACGAGAGTCCCTGCAGCAGAAGGAGAAAGAAGAAACAATATCCCTGCAACCAGAGATAACTGGAAAGCCTGAGTCCATGCAGATAGTGCCATATGAGGATCCGCTATCGACAAAAAGACTGGTAGGAATTCATAATCCTCCCAGTTTTACAGTACATGCAACAAAGGAGGCCAATGACAGAAGATTCTTCATGCAATTGAACGTAACCACCTTGTAGTGGAATTTAATGATCAAGCATGCATGGGCATTATTGCTGAGATGAATCTACATTTGGACCTGCATGTTTGACCAGATTCCATACACGCGTAACCGCCATTGCTCATTTCCTTTGTTTTCCCTAAATGGCATCCTCCTAGTTGTGGAGTTGACTGCCTCGTTTAGTTGTTAGTATAAATAATAATATGATGCTCCTTCTTTAGGAGGTTGCACGATTTGATATTGTACTTGCACTCTCCAATTTTCAATAATACAAATACATTACTCTTTTGCACTCATGATTCACAATGAATAAAATAAAGTTATGAGTTCGAGCATTTGAGTTTTCATTAGTTTTAGAGGATACTTATCCAAGGGGGCCCACTTGGTGAGTAATCCATCTTCTTAGTTTAGCATTAGTTTAGTATTACTTTCTATTTAGTACTTAGTTAGAAATATGGCATCAACTGTTCCTACGTCCACTAGAATTTCATTTTGTGACTGTTCCTGCAGCGAAAGCAGACAAAGTAGTGTCTTGTTTGTTGCTCATATTTTTATTCATGTTATACATTTCAGCATAGCATAGTCATTGGTTGATGTTCAACATTTGTTTCATTCCTTTTCAAGCAATTTAATTTTAGTATTGTGTTGCTTAGTTGTAGAATGGAATGGCTACTTTGAGTTCCTAGTGCACATACTGTGTTGACCCATTTCAAGTTCATGTCCCTGGGTTGACAAGTTAAATGCACCTTCATGATGATTGAAATAGCTATTCAGATTAGATGCCCAATCTCTGAATCATGGATGTAAAGGCTTAGTTATTAAAATCATTGTAGGAGGCCAACATCCACTTTGCGCTAAACCTTGTGCTTTTCCTATTTGTGTCATTTTGTAGCGTGATGTGTCTAGAAACTAGTGCATAGTGTAGATGTCTACGTGCCACACTAGCGTCTTGTGATGTTTCAACATTCAAATGACCACCTCTGAGCATGTTCACCACTTGTCAACTAATTTTTTTGGTGGTAACAGCTACAAACGCCTTGTAACCGACTGGGAAGCTTCTTTTCTCTCTTTAAAAGTCATGTTTTCAACTCATTCGATCTCTAGCTTCACTCTAACTTCTCTCCAAATTTGGCTTGTTGGGTTCTACCTTGAACTCTCACACCCTTACAACACCCTTTGCAACACTCTTGGCTCTTGCATCTATCCTTGTCTCCCTCTTTGGCTTTCTAAAGCCTTGCAGCCACATCTCCCTTGTCTTATGCTTGTGAGCATCTTGGGATTTCACACATCCCCTATGTATTGCATCTACATTTTGTGATACTAGTTCTCCTCCTCGAGCAGGGATCACTTTTATCACTCACACTTGGTGGCATAGATTCTACTCTTGAAGTGGTTTTTTCTTTCACCACACGCTTTGTCCATTTCGATTTATTTCTCTGTATCTATTTGGCTATTCGTGGAGGTGGGGACACCAAAATGGGGGTTTCACTGAGGAAAACCCCTATACAGCCCCAACACTTTCTCTAGATCTTACCCATGCAGGTATTGAAGAAATTCACATGTTGGATGCTTCATCACTTGTGTGGTTGTGAGAATTTCCTTTCTACCTCCTATTCTCTTTATCATTTGTATTTCATTTGTATTTCAACTTTATCATATTCTATTAATTTCCAATACTTTTGAAGTTATCAGTAATTAGATTGCTAGTAGTCACTAAACTATTTTCTGTGACATTCTCACTTTTTGGTCCATAAGGACACTGACGCACCAGAGAGATGCCAGTGCACCGTGCTATCATCCGAGACTCGTGCTTTTGTCCTCTGGCTGAAAGCTTGTCAGTTTGTCTAGAGAATCTTCATGACCTACTCTTTCTGATTCTAGAACTCTTGTGTTGTTCCTTGAGGTAGTTTAGGGTAGTTAACTCTGTGAGGCTCTCTGAATAAAGAGGACTCATGAGCCACAAATCCCCCTTCTCTACACTTTTATATTAAGTTTATGAATAGCTAAAGTATTAACCAAGTTTCTCCTCCTTTTGAATTTAGACCAAAAATCTACTCATTTTCCTTCCAATATTTTTTTTTTCTACTATGTTATAGTCACCACCAACAACCAAAAATATCCTTATGATTATTGACCATCTAATTCCAAAAATATATACTTTCCATATACTTATTTGGGGCATACAATGAGTAGATGACAAAAACCTTATCATGTAAGGCCATCTCAATCCAAACAACTATGTTGCAAGAAGAAAGTTGACTATATTAAAAGAAAGAATAGGGTTAAGGAGGGTCAAGATACCCCCTTTCCATTTCTCATATTTTTATAAAAATATACAAGCACACAACTAGACCACTCTATAATAACAATCCATATTGAACCCAATAGATTCTACTTTCAACACGAGTAAAGAATCTAATCCTAGTCTAGACTTACACAAATACTTAAAAAATATATTTCCTAACTTGGGATTCTATTCTTCTTATACTCTAGTTGATAATCTTCATCAAATCATTAAAAGGAAAATCCTTGCTAAAGAGAGGGATAATTCCTTCCCCTTTGTAGTGTAGAAAATTGTATACCTTTACAATTTCACACTATTTTTGGGTCCCTTAATTTATTGGACTTAATTAAGCTTCTAATTTTTTAAAATTTTGCATTCCAAAGCCTTATTTTTCCCGTTTTACAAAAGGAGAGCCAACATTTAATTAATGCATTTAATAGTTAAATCATCATGGAATATGTGTGTTCTAGACTTATAAGCCAGGACCGATTTTCCCATGAGCGAATGGGTCCCCTTTAAGTCCTAAGACCCATTTTAAAATATGTTTTTGGTGGTATTTTAATGACTCAAATTCAATTTGAAGTTGTCGGCTTTTGGAATCTAATTTTTGGGAAATTAGATAAACACCTATAAATACATAGTCTTTTTATCATTTGAAATCTAACATGCATGATCAAATATTTTCAAGAGAAAATATCATTGTCAAGGGAATTCAAGAGAAGATTTATTGGTCATTTATTGCAGCAATCAAGATCCTAACATCATGCTCAAGTCTATGTGTGTTCATGTCACCTTGTGAAGGCTAATATGCATCATTGATCCTGAAGAATCCAAGCATTTCAAGTATCCAAATCCATCAAGAAAAGCAAGATCAAGTTCCTTGGAGTGATGTGTATGAATATAGTCTTCTAAGGGAAGCCAATAAGGGTGTTCAGTTGTAGCAAGAATTTTTCATTCATCATTTCTGTAAGAGAGGGGGACCAACCACACCAAGGCTCCAAGTCACAGAGAGCTGAGAGTGGAGGGATGACCTAACTTACCTCAAGCTAACATATGTTTGGGATAAGAATTGAGAATGAATAGCACTCTCAAGTGATTCTACCACTCTACTGATTTGAAAGTTTAAACGGGGCTAGACAAGCTGGTCTCTAGAGTTCAGAGTGTACCTTAGACAACTCTCTGTTTGAAGATGCTAGGGTGGGTCTGAGATGACAACATGACGCACTGGCGTCTCTCTGGCGTGTTGTTGTTTATACATCTGAAAAACCTACTATCGTCCTAGCTAGCTAGTTTTAACGAAATACATAGAATTATGAAGTATGAAAAGTAACTATGTAAATGATAAAGCAAGTAAATGAAGACAAGGGCGATAGATATAAACTCACTAAAGCTCCAGTTCACCAGTGAGCTCCACACACACATTCATCTACACACAAGCAAGAGGGAAAAAATGTAGGGTTGTATAGGGGTTTGCCTCAGTGTAAAACACCAAAAAACCTACTATTGGCCTAGTTAGCTAGTTTTAACGAAATAAACAAAATTATGAAGTATGAAAAGTAACTATGTAAATGATAAAGCAAGTAAATGAAGACAAGGGTGACATATATCAACTCACTAAAGCTCCAGTTTTCCAGTGAGCTCCACACACATGTTCATCTACACACAAGAAAGAGGGGAAAAATGTTGGGCTGTATAGGGGTTTGCCTCAGTCAAACCCTCACTTTGGTGTTTCCACCTCCATGGACAACCATAAAATCCATGAAGTAGAAAGTACAATGAAGGAAATGAAAAGGAAAGTATTGAACACTACAAAAGATGCTATGCTACTCTATCAAACCACAAAAGGAAGATGAAGTGATACCACCTCCACCCAAAGGCTCTCAAGGCTAATGAAGGGAGAATGCAAGCAACGAGCTTGGAAAAGTCAGCACGGGCACAACGGTGACGAAGGGAGGTCTCGCAAGACTCCAAACTCACAAATTCTATGGTAGCACCATACATACAAGGATGGAATTGATGAAGTAACAAGCTTGCTTGTTGCAATGCTCAATGCATTTGTGGAAAAATGCTTGAGGGAATGTGATAGATTAATAGAGGATGAATGAATGAGTGTGTAGAGAATTAATAAAGAGATGAAGTGATAGTTAAATGGATGCATTTGAAGACCAAAATGGAAGAGAAAAATCCATTTTCAGGTTGGTTGGTCGCATAGAGGCATTAGTGCACCACATAGATGTCTGCACGCCGCACTCGCGTCCCTTACGAAAATTCCCCCATTGACACACAAAACACACACCAAGTGGATGGATTTTGGATGGGTGATGTGGAATTTTTCCTCTGGGTTTGATTTTCTAAGGTGAGAGTATGCAAAATGGGAATTTATGCAAGGGGTGAAAATTCACTCCTATACATTTTCCCCTGACTTTAGCAAGCACAAGTATCAATGATTGTTTGGTAAAGTAGATAAAAAAGTTAGAAATGTATACCTGAACCGTCAAGGAAGTAGACTGTGATCTAACAAAATCAAAAGTGTAGGGAAAGCAAAGGACTCCACAGGTACTCTCTCTTGAGGAGGTTTGAACAAAATGAATATGTAGCTTTGTAGAACTACGAAGTTGAACAAAGTACATCAAAGGCATGCAAACCAACAATGAAAAAATCCCGTAGGATGCAAGCACTTCACAAGCCCTCAAACCTACAAATAAGGCATTCCCCTAAGTACTCTCTTATGAAGGAAGCCCAATGAAAGGGGACTCTGTAGAGTCAAATTGGAAAGCAGCTTCATAGGAGCACCTACAAAGCAACATGTTAATCCATAGATAAAACATGTTAGAAATCAAAAGGTAGCCACATAGGAAAAAAATTGAAAGGCTTTCAAAGGGTTCCCTTAGGAACCCTTCAAAAGAAAAGGGTCTTCTCAAGGAACACACTATTTGAAAGTAGAAGAATATTTTTCGCAAATCAATTCAATCATCAAGGAATCCTTTCAAAAGATGTTCACTTCATCATGAAATTTGAAAGGAAGAAAATTCCCCCTCATGAGGGGAAGGTCAAGGCTTCTCCTGCAAGAAAAGATGCTCCCTCCTTGGAGGAAAGTTCTTCAAATTCTTTCTTTGTGAACCCATGACAAAGGAGACACATTCTGCTAGGGGTCCTTGTTGAGAATGCAATTTTTGAAAAAGTTTGCAAATATTTTTGAAAAAAGATTCATTGGCAACGAATACATTTTCTAAAAATTAAAGTTATCCTAATAGCCCCCCCTTAGGGTGGTGTGTGTTGAACACAAAGGAACACAACATCCTAAGTAGAGAAAAACATGAATGAAAAAGTGATGTTGTGGCCCTTGGGACATAGTGAGATGTCACAGTGGTAATGTTGTCGCACACACAAGGGAAAACACATGAACACCAAAACATCACAACTCAAGCAAAGAAGAGAGAAAGATAACCAAAATTGTGAAAAGAGATAATAAAACCACAAACAAAGGGCACAGGGGTAATTTGATATTTCGGGGTCAGAGTTGCTCATAAATATATATAAGTATAGTAATAGTATATAGATGAACTATCATCAACTCCCTACTATAATAGACCATATGAAGAATGCATGAGAAAAAAAATTATAAATAAAAAATTGGGTCAACATGGAAGGGAAGCCTAAATGCCCCCAACACTTTGCATCATCCCAAATTTGTCAAAAATCAATACACATAACAGGGGAAGAATGATTCCACAAATAGAGGAAGGTTTTTGACACATAATCAATCCTGTATCCAAGAACCTACAAGGGTGACAAGGGTCATCTAGGAACACATAGCGCAAGCATGGGGGAACACATCACAAAAAAAACACACCTAATCTAAAGGTAAAGAAGAGGCACCCCCTAACACTCATCAATCAAGAGGTCTTCTACTTCCCAATCTAGATCATTATATGGGGAAGTCAGACGATCCTGTAGTGGTGGAATGTTAAGGGGGGAACCCTCCAATCCCCCCATAATAAGAGCTAAGGAAGGAGACTCTTCGAGGTCTCCTCCACTCAATTCATGTGGAGCAAAGGTTAGCGATTTTGTGAAGATCATTGATAGGGTTGGGACCTCATCCAAAGAGTTAAACATGCACTTCATAGGAGTGCCATGTGTTGCCTCAATGGATGAGGGAGGCGGTTTATGAGATTCACTGCTAGGCTTGTTGAGTGACTCAGGAGCAGTGAAAAACTCAGGGGAAGCCGAAACTTCTTCCATCACAAGGACGACACATGCTAATGCAAAACCACCCTTTGAAGGGGGTGAACTCCTCTTTTGGCCCCCATTGCTAGCAGGGCCATTTTCTACTTTATGCTTGATCGGGGGATGTGAACTCCCCACGGACGAGGAAAGAGGTGCAGAGGGATAGGAGAAAACCATGATGGAAACCACCAAAATTTTTGGCATGTCCACAATCTTCAAAAATGGTGGGATGTTTGGGAGGGACTTCAAGAGAGGTAGATCGATCGAAGGAGCAATAAACACCTGCACTCTTTTAGGGTCAAGGGTGTTTACGCTTGTAGCAAGAGCCAAAAGTGGCATTGAGGCTGATTGAACAGAAGTAGAGGGGACGAGAGAGGAGGACATAGTAGGATTCCCTTAAATAGGGGTTGTTGACTCCTCTTCCTTCCTTTTCAAAACAACCTACTTAACTGCCAAATCCTTTTACTAACGCTTGCACTCACATGCAAGGAAGTTTTTGTGACTCTAGGAGCCAAAGACTAGAAGATGAGATGGAAAAAAAGGCTCCTGCTCAACCATAGGAGTGTCCATCATGATCATCTCCGGTGGAAGCATAGACTCTTGGACTGGAGCTGGAGGAAGAGACTGAGAGGAGGTTGGAATAACAGTGGGGGGAGTCAGCCCTAGCGCCTTAGCGACAGGCCTCTTCTCATTCACTTCCTTGGGGGAAGGAGCGGTAGGGAGCCATGGAGGATGAGACATAGAGGATTCCCCACGGGGACCCTTCCTTCTACCATATTGAACAGGCCTAGGAAATGTGGGTAGAACAAGAAGTTAAAATGTAGGACACTTGGGCTTTCACCAAGCAGGCACCATAGGGTTCTTGCGCAAATGCAGAGTAGAATCTGATGACGCCGTAGTTGGGCGAGAGGAAGTAGTAGGCTGGATGGTGGAAGAGGAGGAAGAGGAACCTCAAGAGTGCTTCTCTTCTTCCCTTCTCTGGGCCATGGTGGCATCAATGTCAGCTTTCAAACAAGTCCTATGCAAGATGACATAGGGAGATGGAGGTTACTTCACCTTAGGCATTAAGTGCCCCTTCTTGTACTTCTCATAGGTCTAGTACAAGAGGTTCATCCTTGGTAGAAGCGGACCAACGAGTGTAGGCCAAAAGTGGTCCAGGGAATAGCTACCAGGTGCAATCAAGGGTTTATAGTTGATGTCATGGATTACATGTATTGAACCCTCATGAATAAATTTTAGACATTTATGCACCACTGAGGGAATTGTATTCATTGTGACTAACTAGGGGATACCTAGTTTCACTTTGAAGAGCTTGAACTCCAGAATTATGTCAAAGAGAAAGTTTATTGACTTAGGTCCAACAAGGATCGACAAGGTAATGCTACCAAGGGGAGGTACGAAAATTCTGTTATGTGTATGGATGGTACTTTCAGGTGCATCATACCCATCTTTATGTAGGAAATTGATCAACATAATCTCCTTAGTTATAACATTCACCTGACACGTAGGGTCAACAAGAACACTTGTTACAGTGTTTCTGTTGATTCACGCAGGGATGTAAAGAGGAGATGAATCTCTATTATAACCCATTGGCAGGTCCTGCAAAGTAAAATTTATACTAGGAGAAGCACTTGTAGGTTGCACAAAAGGAATAGGAAGATGCAAAAAGGAATTCATTGCGTACACTAAACAAGACCTTCATAGAACCCCCGAAGGTTCGCAATTGGACAATGACCCAACTAAGGCTTCATTTTGCAATGCCTACGAAACCGTCCAACTACACCTACTAGGGGTTGTAGGTTGGGTTGTAAGGAGAAACCCTCACAACACTCACGACTACAATGCTCCTAGGATACGAGGAAAATACCCTTCAACACCACTAAACAAAACCAAAATGGTTCACGTCAGGTTCTTCAAAATGTAAGAGAGGGGGACCAACCACACCAAGGCTCTAGGTCACAGAGAGCCGAGAGCGGAGGGCTACCCTAACTTACCTCAAGCTAACAGATGTTTAGGATAAGAATTGAGAATGAAGAGCACTCTCAAGTGTTTTTGTCACTCTACATATTTGAAAGTTTAAATGGGGCTAGATGAGATGGTCTCTAGAGTTCATAATGTACCTCAAACAACTCTCTGTCCGAGGATGAAAATGCAGGTCTAGGACGACAACACGGTGTGCTAGAATTTGTAGGGCCAAAAAACATAAAGTATAGTGTAAAACACCAAAACACCTACTATTGGCCTAGCTAGCTAGTTTTAACGAAATAAACAGAATTATGAAGTATGAAAATTATCTATGTAAATGATAAAGCAAGTAAATGAAAACAAGGGTGACATCTACACACAATAAAGAGGGGAAAAATGTTGGGTTGTATAGCGGTTTGCCTAAATCAAACCCCTACTTTGGTGTTTCCACCTCCATAGACAACCAAAAAAGCCACGAAGTAGAAAGTACGATGAAGGAAATGAAAAGGAAAGTATTGAACACTACAAAATATGCTACATTACTCTATCAAACCACAAAAGGAAAATGAAGTGATACCACCTCCACCCAAAGGCTCTCAAGTCGAATGAAGGGAGAATGCAAGCAAGAGCTTGGAAAAGTCGACATAGCTTCAGTGGTGACAAAGGGAGGTCTTGCAAGACTCCAAACACGTAGCTTCTATGGTAGCGCCACACATACAAGGATGGAATTGATGAAGTAACAAGCTTGCTTGCTGCAATGCTCAATGGAGTTGTGGAAGAATGCTTGAGAGAATGTGATAGATTGCTAGAGGATGAATGAATGTGTAGAGAATTGCTAAAGAGATGAAGTGATATTGAAATGGATGCATTTGAAGACCAAAATGGAAGAGAAGAAGCCATTCTCGGGTCAGTTGGTCACACAAAGGCATTACAATTCATCCCCAATGAGTGTAATGTCCCTGCGAATTCTAGAGGCAGGAATCTGTTAAGGATGACAGTGTATTGCGTAGACGTTCGTGCACCACACTCCCATCCCTAATGAAAATTCCCCCACATAACACAAAACACACACCAAGTGGATGGATTTCAGATCGGTGATATGGAATTTCACCTCTAGGTTTGATTTTCTAAGGTGAGAGTATGCAAAAGGGGAATTGACGCAAGGGGTGCAAATTTGCTCCTATACAATTTACTTCTCCTTTGTCATTATATTTCTATCAAAGTTTAATTACCGAACTTGGGGTTTGATAAAAAAAATCCTCTTTGTGTATGTGTAGATTATAGGTGGAAGAAGAATTGAAGAGATCTTGAAGAGAAAATTTGCATTATTGCATAATTTGTCATCATTATTGTCAAGCCATAAAAACTAAGTTGCAGACTTTATTTCTGAATTTATGACAGTGGGACCTGTGTCACACTGAAGCCAAGATCTAGCATTAGAGGACTGTCAAAACTTATTTTGGAGCCCTAGTCTAAGACCCATTCACCCAGGAGTGAATGAGTCCCTTTGCACTCCTCAAAAACAAATTTTTGGTGATAGGTACATGTGTTCAAACCCTTCTCAGATCTTCCTGCAATGTTTAGTAACAACCTTTGTATTTTTTGGAATCTACATTTTAAGTATTAGGTCTTATTGTTCATTTATTTTAAATGTCCAAATCATTTCAAATTAGTTTCGTATCTATCCTATTGCCCTAAGGATTGAGATCTAGGTTTGGTTGGCTCACCATAAGTCAATATTTACACCTTGTGATCTCTTTCCTAATGAAATTTGTGGTTAAAGAAACCTATTAAAGATCCCTAAGGTTTTATGAACAATCCCAACCCATAAAACCCTTGTAGGGATCCATTTTCCATACATTTCATTTTGGTGAACTTGACATTCTTACATCATACTTTTCTGATTTGGAGATCCTTGAAACCTTAGATCTAGGTTTTGCATCATCTTGTTTTGCATTTCATTTAGGGTTACATATTGCATATTGAACCATTTAAAAACATAAAAATCTAAAAATATTTTAACATTCTACATAATAGCTTGCACTAAGGTGTGTTTTAGTCATTTAGGTCAGAATTTCATTCAAAATTGCATTCAAAAAATTATCATTTTGTTCACACATTGTCATACAAATTGCATTTACATTTAATCACAAAAATCAGAAAAATAACCATTGAAGAATCTGTTTATAGTTAGGAATAGTGAGCTTAAAATCAAATCAAATTCTTAGATTTGAATTTTTCAAAACCCTGTACAAAGACTCATTCACCCTTGGGCCAACCTATCCTTGTATAGGTGATTATAAAAAATTCTATGCATTTATTTGTCTCTGTCTACTTCATTTTCCTATACTTGTATATCTCTATTTTAGTTTTAGAAATTGTATATTTTGTAGATGTTTGCATTTAGTTCAATTGGTGAAAGAAAGTACATTGTTGAAGATCAAAATTGGCATTCAAAAGTAACCTTTTTTTAGGTTTTTGCATCTTAAAATTAGTCAATTATCATATTTTAGATCTGAATATTGCAATATCTTCTTAAATACTTGCATTGCGTTTCCTATTTCTAGGTGTTTACTATCTTTATTCAATGCTCTTTGTGCATTTTGGGTACACTTTTGGTTTGGTGAAACTTGTATGAGTATCACAACTTGGTGTCCTACTGCCAATACTTTAGTGAGATGTAGTTTGAGACTCAGGACATCTTGCACTAGTACATTCACCATAGATCTTGAGTTTTCTAACTCTTTCACTCATAGTGTTGACACTAGTCAACCCATTTTGGATGACATCGTTGATGTCACATGTCCTATGACCACCTCACCATCAACCACTTACATTGATGTTGAAAAATTGGTTGCTAATGTCCCTCAAGAAAAGCTGAAACAAATGGATAAAGCCTTAGAAAAACTTCAAGACTTGGTGAGTATAGAGTATATTGCTGATACTACTATTCCTATCATAGATAACATGAGGAGAATTATTGATAATGACCAAGGATTAGAGATTGTGCATAGCCTAGCTCACATTATTGATAATCGTATTCCTACAATGGCTAGTTGTGCTTAAGCTTTGGGATACACTCAAAGTCAAGGGGGAAATCTGTTGAGAAAAAGGTGTCTCAAACTTATTGGTAAGGCTCTCTGAAATTAGGAATCTACTTAGCCGAGGCAAAGTCTTCTTTACTACAGTACTACAGGGTGTAGCTAAGAAGGGTACAAGTTGGTGGTGTTAACTGCCATCCCGCGGCGGTCTTCATTAGCTTGTGCAGTAGTGCGGGAGGTTTCCTAACCCGCCACCCCACAGTGGTCCATGGAATGGTTGGCGGTAGAGCGGGGGTTATCCTGCCACCCCACAATAGTCTAAGAAGATGGTTTTTAATGGTGCAGTATAGATCCCATCATCTCATGATGGTCCAAGTGTTAGCTTGTGGTAGTGCAAGGAAAGTAGCTTGCGGTGTAGTGGTGAAAATGTTATCTTGCAAAGGTTAGTTGGAGATGAATCTAGTGCAGTGGTATCATGCAGTATGGTGGTAGGATGCCAGGTTCGTTGGTGAAACTCCATCATATCAGGAGTTGCTACATAGTCTCCTTGATACTGTGGTGGTAGATAGAAAAGTGAGTAGATCAATTACGATAGATGGATGAGTTAGACGGTGACATGTGGAACGATGCTATTTGTTAATTGCACATCATTGTTGTGAATCAACGTGATCAGTAGACCAACGATTTCAACCTGAAGCTGATAGTTGAAGTCCTTGATAACCATGTAACTACTTGTGGGATGTCATTTCATTGTTCGACGATGCAGTACTAAGACATCAATAGGTTAAGCTAACCTCAAGGTTGAGAAGTTGTATAAAAATTCCATAGTGCATTGAATTGGAAGAGAGGAGAGATTGAATCTAGAAGGGTTATGCTAGCGGTTTTTCTCCAGATGGAACAAGATGTAAATCTTCATGTAAAGGCTTAGAGCCTGCATTATATTGTAACTATTTATTTGGTTGCTGAATAATACAATGGATCTATGCTTTTGGAGGGTGGGGTTTTTTACACAAAAGGGTTTTCCCCATGTAAGTATTTGTGTTCATGTCTTCTATTTCATCTTACATGTTTAATGATTCTATTTGTAGAAACCATTTAATGATTGTTGTTGAAATTGGTGGATCTTGAAAGATCTTAAGTTGCATGAACTTTCCTCTAAGGATTAATGGTGGGAAATAAACTATGTCTAATTTCGCTTTATGGCATAGTAGTATGTGTTTTGAGGTTCTCTGAAGAAATGAGTGTTACTGAAGATACTTACTAATCTTGGATTCTCTTTCTGAGATGAACCATATTTCCCTACGATTGGTATCAGAGCCATCTTCTGGGATTTGGTTATTCTTGGTGTTTCTAGTTTTGGGTATTCCTTCTATGAAGATTTCTTAGTTTGGAAAGCTTAAGGAAATATGAAGGAATCGACTGAAGATTGATCCTTTGGTGAGTGGAGGTTGTTTGATTTTTTGTTTCAGTTTCAAGAGACAACATGTAGCTTGAAGGATGGTGAAGATGGAGAAAATGGAGTTGGTCATATTGAAATGATGTGATATGAAGCTTGTAGTTGACAGTGGAATAATCCCGATGCATGGGGTGGGATTTTTTTCTTTGTAGTTGTGTTGAAGCAAAGATTTCATATTGGGTGTCTGCTTGAGAGGCTCCCTAATGATATGGAGAAGCTTGGGTTGCTATTCAATTATGGAGTAATGTGTTTATGCTGGGTGCTTTTTCTTGGTGTTGGAAGGAATTGTTTTTAGTTACCTTGATTGCATGTAGGCTATGAAGTTGATCATTGGATGATCTGGAACCTTCTGAAATAGCTTGTCTCCCTCGGATGCATGTGCATGTTGTTGGTTGTGGAGTTAGCATCAAACGGGCTTGGATTTCCTAAAATATTTTTTCTTTTTATGGATGCTTTGTACTTACATGACTCAAATTCATGTTCCTTGGATATGAGGGTTTTATAGATTTTCCTAAAAAAATCTATGGTTATGCTCATCTATGATAACCCATTATTCTGGTTTAACCATTATGGTGTTTTTTGTTTCAGACTTTTTAGTCTTCTAGATGTGAAGTGGGTGTGGATGCGCATGGGTGTTTTTCAAATAGAGTGGTTTTGCAGGTTTTACAAGGTTAAAAAAAACTTGTGGTTTTGTGGAGTTGCGGTTAAGCTATTTTTTAGATGCTAGCTTTTGGGGTGTTACTAGATGAGATAGTTGCATATTTGCATGCATGCTTCATGCATGGTGTGAGAAGGTTAGATGCTTTCCTTGTATGGGAGTCTTGGTATGTGATTAGTCACTTAACATTTATGTGGTGATGCTTGGTGGGTTCCTAGACTATGGTGCTCGGGACCTGTTTAGCGAATCAGATTTGTGTATGATACAGTTCTTGAGTCATGTTGTCTACATGGTTATTCTCTTTGAGATCTCAGTTTTGTAGTTTCTAGTGTGATAGTGGGTTTGCATGTTATATTGATTGGATCTACAAGTTGTGAAATGTTGTGGGCTATCTTTACCTACATGTTTGTTGTGGGACAACTTGAAAGTGGACTACCTGTATCCACGAGGTTTGATTCTGTGATGATGCAGACTTGTTAGCTGGCCTTGTTTGTGGTCACTTGTGTATTGGTGTAGTTTCTTTGAGATGAGAGGATGGATGATATGAGAGTACTTGGATAGCAAGTGTTGGGGACCTGTAGCATGCGTATCATGATGTCATGAATAGCTTGGATACACAACTTGGTGTAAGTTTTTGAAAGTGATGGTTTTTTATGCTTGGTTTGGAGATCTTGGTGCCATTTGGTATTGTTGTCAAATGGACATATTGATGTGTAGACTGGGAGGATTTTTAGATTATTAGTGTTTGGTCATGATGCTTGGAGAGATCGGTTGTCACATTTCAGTGGGAGCTTTAGCAGTGACTTGGCCATGATGCTTGGAGAGCTTAGTTGTCACGGTTCAATGAGAGCTTTAGCAGTGACTATAGATGAATGATCTTCTTTAGTGTTGCAGATGTTACTAGGAGGAGCTCTAGATCTTGTTGCCACAGAAGGGTTCTTTCACATTTGCATGGACACTACTTGAAGATGTGTAGCATCTCAGAGCCATGGAGGACCCTTGCGTTCTTTGGGTTGAGGTGTTGGTGCTTGACATGTGATGTTGGTTTAAAGTTTGCTTGTTTTATGTCATGATATACTCTTGATTCTAGATTAGAGTTTTGGAAGGATACATTGCTCTTGAAACCATGGTATGTTCACTTGGAGAATGGGTCTCCTAAGGGAGATTCCAAGATCATGATGTCATGATAAGATCTTGATTCAGATGATTAGAGCTTTGACAATGGTTTGGTGGTTCTATGTGTTTTGGGTACATTGGTCATATGCTTGAGAAATTCATGATAGTGCAGTGATGCATTTGGAGTTTAGCATGAGGTGATTATTTGCAGGTGCTCATGGATACATGGAGAATGAGGTGAGGTTGTATTTCTCTTGAGATGAGAGAAGTTTTGTTGAGATCTGGTTACTCTTGATGAGATCTCAACAAAAATTCTGAGGAGCCTACACCTTGGTTGGATGTGAGTTCAACAAAGACTTATGAGGATATTGTTCTTGGAGTGAGTCATGATGGCTTGGTTATCCTAGAGGAGCATTCTCATTCTCACTCTTGGTATACTTGGAAGTTTATTATTTGAGAGGTATTTCCCCATTATATCTTTTATATGTGTTTATGTTTCATGCTTTGATTCTCATGGGGTTGAGTTAATTCATGATGATTGATTTTGGAGATTCATTTAAGGGTGGTTTAGCATGATTTTATATGCTTTATCTTTCATAGATATGGATCTTAAGGTATGTAGTTAGTTCTGGAGGATTCTTTTGAGGGATTTTTGGAATTGTCATCTCCTTGTGCATTTGAGTTTATGATATCATTCATTAATGAGGACTATTAGGAGATGGTTTATGGGCTGATTTCTTGAGATGGGAAATGGAGTAGTTTGACGTTCCTTGAGAATCTTACATCCATGTAGATACATGATGTATATGTTATGTTTGACCTTTTGAGGTTGAACAGGATAGGATGTTGTTATGGATTTTATATTGGGGTTGTGAAGGAGATCTTACTTGACACAGTTAGAATTTAGATGTGTATGTAGAAGGGAATGCTACATGTTTATGATTTGTAGATTTATCCTCTTTAGTATAGTTATTCTTCCTGTATTTTTGGATTCATATGAATTTAGATGTGAGATTTCTATGTGGAGTTATGGTGATCACTAGTTTTTGATCATGTGTTGTCACTTGGGTGATCACATAGAGGTTCCTATATCTCTTTCTTCTTTTGGATATGGAGAACATGGGAGAAATGTGGAAGATTGTTGAGAGAGATTCTTCTTGCAACAATTGGTTGCAGGATTTGCAAATCATTGTGGATGGTCCTTGGTACTACATATCTACACTTTCTATGTTTTGTGACTGGTATACTCATTATGCCTTTGATCTTTTCAGATTTTGCATTACCCATGTAGTGTGAGTTCCTAGATGTGTTTGGTCTTCTTCGACTGGTTGTCACATGGAGCTTGTATTTGTAGTTAATGGGTTGGCTATGTAGGTGGCATGAGTTTTCTGATGTGGATACCTTCGAGGTATGGGTGATTGGATGGATTAGCACTTGCTATGGGTGCTATTTTCAGTTGCATGGGTTGGTCAGTTTGATGGGAGTAGTCACTTTCCTGGTTGGTGTTTTAATTGATGTTCTATATTGCTTTCTAGAGGGTGTCTTCACAGTTGTGTTCAAGTTGAAGCTTTGAATTTGATGTTGTTGATGCGTCTGTATAGCTTGTGAGCACAATGAAGTGGTGGAAGTATTATGTAGCCTTTACTATATGTTGGATGTTATTGCAGGTGTCTTGGGTTAGATTGGTGCCTATTCACCATGGCTCATTCCTTTCCTTTGGAGGACGGTTGGAACTACTTCCTGAGATGGTGAACATCTTGGATGTTGTTGTAGGTGTCTTGGTGTTACAGTGACTTCGAGCATTGATTGGGAGCCAGTAAGTTCTTCGTCAAGTGGGAGAATGCTGAGAAAAAGGTGTCTGAACTTACTGGTAAGGCTTTGTGAAATCAGGAATCTATTTAGCTGAGGAAAATTCTTCGTATTGTAGTATCACAGGTTGCAGGATGGTAGTGTTAACCACCATCTCGCGACGGTCTTCATCAACTTGTGTAATAGTACGGGAGGTGTCCTAACTCTCCACCCCATAGTGGTCCATGGAATGGATGGTGGTAGAGCGGGGGTCATCTTGCCACCACACGACAGTCTAAGAAGATGGCTTGTGGTGGTGTAGTATAGATCCCACTATCCTGTGATGGTCCAAGTGTTAGCCTATGGTAGTGTGAGGAAAGTAGCCTATGGTGTAGCGATGAACATGCTATCCCATGAAGGTTAGTTGGAGATGAATACGGTGTAGCGGTATCATGCAATATGGTGGTAGGCTACAAGGTTCATCGATGACACTTTGTCATATCGGAAGGAGTTGCTACATAGTCTCCTCGATACTGTGGTGGCAGATAGAAATGTGAGTAGATCAATGGAGATAGACAAATGAGTTAGATGGCATCACATGGCATGGTGTTATTCGTTGATTGCACATCATTTTTGTGAATCAACGTGATTGTTGTCCCAATGATTTCAACCTGAAGATGATAGTTGAAGTCCCTAATAGTCATGTAACTGCCTACAAGATGTTGTTTCATTGGTTGACAAGGTAGTACTAAGAAATCGAGAGGTTAAGCTGACCTCAAGGTTGAGAAGTTGTATAAAAATGTCGTAGTGCATTGAATTGGAAGAGAGAAGAGATTGAATCCAGAAGGGTTATTGTTGGAATATTTTCTCTAGATGGAATAAGATGTAAATCTTCATGTAAAGGCTTAGAGTCTACGTTGTATTATAACTGTTTATTTGGCTGCTGAATAATACAATGGATCTATGCTTTTGGAGGGTGGAGTTTTTTACCTGAAAGGGTTTTCCCCATGTAAGTCTTTATTTTCATGTCTTTTGTTTCCTCTTACATGTTTAATGATTCTGTTAATAGAAACTGTTTAATGCTTTTTGTTGAAACTGGTTGATCTTAAAAGATCTTAAATTGCATGAACTTTCCTCTAAGGATTAATGGTGGGAAACAAACTATGTCTGATTTCGCTTTATGGCATAGTATTATTTGTTTTGAGGTTCTCTAAAAAAATGAGTGTTACTGAAGACACTTACTGATCTTGGATGCTCTTTTTGAGATGAACCATATTTCCCTACAAGATCAAATTCTTCCCCCTACAACCATAGTCTCTATTCCTACATATACATATCAAACTATTACTACAATAATGCAACCAACCGGGGGGTTGACCCCATAGTGTAACAATTAAGTTGCAAGGGTAGAAGTGGGCTGCCCAAGGTTTGAATCCCACAGGTGGTTTGTGGGAATGCTCATTGGTGTAGGTGGCGGGCATTGTTGTGGGGTCAACGAAGGAAGGAATTGAGGCAAAGAGAGATTACAAGGAGGTTGCAGATGGTTGCAGGAGGGTCGATAGAAAGGAAACAGACAAAGGGTTAGAGGGTTAGGTTGGCGGTGGGTTGGGTGGAAGAATCGGTGGGTACTCAAGGCCCCTAACAAATGGTGGGAGGAGTAATGATGGAAGAGTGGTAGATGGAGGGGGCACAAAGGCTGAAGGTGCCAAGGTAGAAGAAGGGAGGAGTGGAGGAGATACCGAGGATGAGGTCCCCCATATGTGGCCTCACTAGTTCATAGCTCCAGTCAAAAGTGTAGGGTGCTACCCCTTAGCAGTGATTTACTGAACAAAAATAAAAAAATAAAAATAATGCAACCAATCAAAAATATCACTCCAACTTTGGGTATTTCCACTAGGAATCCTTTTAGTTTTGTGAATTCAAACATCATATCTCCAAACCCCCTGCCTCTCACAAACTTACAATTTAGTTGTCCACCTAATACATATACATCCCCACAATATTCACCTCCATCTCAAAACAAAACTAATGATTCTTTCATAAATCAACTTTTGCAAAATGTCAATTCCCTTCAACAACAAATAGTAACATTGAATCAAAACCAAAAAGAACAACCTTCACAATATGTCAAAAGAAACCCATTGCCATTGGAGATATTGAGAACACAAATGAAAAAAGGCATAGAGATACCTAGATTTGAGAAATACAGTGGTAAAGAAGGTACTAGTAACCATGCATCATCATATACAACCTTATGTAGTGACTTCATTTTTTAAGATAAGCTCTTGGCTAAGTTTTTCCTAGTTCCTTAAAAGATACAACTTTGGAATGGATTTGTTCCTTACCAAATAACTCAATCCACTCATTTAATGAGCTCGTTGATCCATTTCTCAACCATTTCCAAGTACACATTGGTCCTAAGATTCCCTTACTTGATTTGATGCAATGTAAACAAAATGTAGATGAAAAGACCACTAATTTAATAACACATTATCAACTACTTTACTCACAAATTAACAACATTAAACTTCTTGATGCTGATCTTCGAAGAATGTTCATTAAAAACTTACAAAAAAATATCCAATATAAGCTTGGGATGATGAAATTTCCCTCCTTTATGCACTTATGTATGACTCTCTGTGATTATCAAAACTCATTTAATCAATGTGTAGGAAAAACTGCTTCAACCCGTCCTACAAAATCTGAAACTGTGCCTCATAAAAATTTCCAACCATTCAAGAAACAAAACAAGGGATTTATACAAATAAATCAACCTCAAACAAACCACCATGTTGAACCTTGAGTGATTTCCATAAAAACAACTCCATACCAATTTCGAGATAAGAATAGGAAATTCACCTCGTTACCCAATACCCTCCATTCAATTATGTTGCAACTCTTGAGAAAGAACTTAATCACCTTACCTCTTGATACCACTAAGCCTTTATCTCAGAACTATAGCTCAAATAAATTTTATCACTATCATTGACAAGATGGACATGATACAAAATGATGCATGTGTCTTAAACATATAGTGCAAGACCTCATTGATTCCAATCACATCCAGTTGGGTGGTGTTAATGATCAAGGAAATAAATTTGTCACCCCACCCAAAAAAAATTTAAAAATATTTACCAATCCAATTCCAAACCATTCCATCTCATTTGTAAAATCTAGTAATAACAAGAATGATGTGATGAATGTTGACAAGATACAAGATATAACTGATGATGATAAGAGTGATAATGAAGATGATCTAGATGACATGATTGGATTCATTGACGTTCAACGTCATAAGGGCCAAACAAAATTGACATTGCTTTCTCAAATAATGATATAATTAAACATGCACCTAATGGTCCTCTTTACATACCTGGAAGAATCAATGACAAGCCTACAAATGGGATATTAATTGATCTTGTATGTGTAGAGAATGTGATCACTAAGGAATTCTTATTTTTGCATGAACTTTACCAAGATTTTTATGAACAATCGAAAGCATTGATCAAAACACATGATGGTTTTTCTCATCCTATGATAGGTTCGATCACTCTTCCATTAAAATTTGGACCAAAACAATTCAATGTATCATTCTCCCTCATCCTGATGTTGTATCAATTTCATGTGAAGTTAGGCTATCCATGGCTACACTCCATGAATGCCATTCCATCGGTCATCCACAAGTGCTTGGAATTTCCATTTGACAACCAAATTCTTATAGTGCATCATAGTGCATTTAATCCTTTGTCTTCTCATGGGAACTTTTCATTGATTTTTTTGGCATGAACCTATGGAACCTATTACACCACATGAGGATTTATTCTTTAAATTATATCAAAAGTTCAAAGAAAAGCGTATAGCAGAGTTATCCCTTGCCAATATCCCATCTAAAACTAAAAGATCCATAGTTGTTCCTCCCACTCCAATTGTTATGGATGAACCTAAATTCTTGAACCAAAATCTCTCCCGAACAATCAAAATAACCATGATGCTATTCTTCCACCTATGTCCTACAAGAGACCAAGAGATAACCATACAATTCCATTTGTTCCTCCTAAAACAAAAAAATTTTATAAACCTAAAGAGAAAGTGGTTTCCCAACCCACAGAGGTCCCTTCTGTTCCTCCCCTAAGGGAAGAAAAGAGACTGATGGTTGATAAATCCACTCCTACATCATCACAACTTGAAAACCGTGCAAGAAGAAACCAAAATGCTGGAGAGTGTAGGTGTAGGCGTTGTGCTATTTCTCATCAATTAGAATAAAATAATAAACCAATAATCCAAAACCAACAACCAATTCAAACAAATCATGATGATTCTCCACCTTTGCCACAACATGAAACTTTTAAACCGTAACAAAACAAGAACATACAATGGACATTGTCATTAGACTTCTTGCTCTGATTAACTTGGATAATGATGAGGTTGATAAAATTAATGGAGAAATGCATAGTGAATTGAATTTGTTGTTTTCCACTTCTATGAATTTAGATGGGGGAAACCGTGATGATCCTCCTAAAAAGAGTGACCCACCATGCATTGAACCTAGTGATGCTCCTAGTATGACACTTGTTCTACTCTGTTTTTCTAGTTATCCACCTTTCATATATGATGAGCAAGATTGGGATGCAACTGAACTTCTTTAGGTTGGCTCGCATTTGACATACTCTCTATCTTTTCTTTTCATGTTCTTTGTGATTGCATGTATGTAATGTGATCCCTCTTATCATGTTTTTTGGTGTGTTTTTATGTTTGTGAGCTTTCTTTTGATGACCCTTTTTACTCTGTTGGTGGAAGGATACAAAGGAAACAAATCTGTCATAACTTTGTTCTATTTGTCATAAACATTGTCTTTTTCTTTTGTCTTGTGTTTTCCTTTTGGGGACGATGCAAGGCGTTGAGACATCTAAGCCTCTTCCATGTTGACCCAAAATATTTTCTTTTCTTTCACTCTCTATATGTCATTCTTCCTTTGTTCTCATTGTTCTATGAAGTATTTGGGGAATGATGATGATTTTGAGCTCTACTATATTACTATAGAAAAGACATACATTGTATCTAAATCCGTAGATTCCTTGTGTGTTATCTTTTGAGATTGCATGTGGGGTAAACCATTTTAATGATGAAACTTTATTTGGAAACATATCATTGGAATAGGTCTTTCCAAATAAGCTCTCATTTCTCTTTTATCAATTGGAATTTATCATTTCTACTTTAAAGTAAATGCTCATAGCATGGTGTTTAGAAATTTATTTAAAGTGGGGGCATACATTAGAATTATTTCATTTTGGCATTTGCACCTCCTAAGGTGAGTTTCATTTTTTAGTTTGATATTTTGGCTTCACTTTTGTTCATGGGAGTTGGACTTAGTGTAGTGTTGACATAACACATTGACCATTTTGTGGCACCTTATCAAAGTTATCATGGAGTATATATTTTTTGTTTGGTTGACGTATGGGAACAAACCTATAGACCTGGTGTGTTTGTCCCATCAGCCACCCCTTTTTATGGGTACACACCTTTTAGACCTAGTGTGTGTTTCTCATTTTTTTCTTTGGGGCTCACCTAGTGTATACTGGACTACACTAGCCCTTGTGAGCATTTTTTATGGATGTGGCATAATATAACTTGCTAATCCATTATTTTTCTTTTCCCTTTTCCTTTTTGCATTGACTTTGAAATTGTATTCTTATGAATCATGTCTTGCTGCACATATCTTACATGCATGTGTGTCCTTTATGCTTATGTTGGTTTTCCATAGGATCTTGGATCCTAGAGGCTTGGCCACCTCCTTGATCTTTTTCATCCTATCTCATTAACATTTGTGCACTTGGACTCCTCTTAACATATATTTCTCTACTTTATTGTGAGTTTGATCATAAGTTCACACTCTCACTAAAGTGGGGGCTAAATGTAGTGTAGAAAATTGTATACCTTTACAATTTCACACTATGTTTGGGTCTCTTAATTTATTGGACTTAATTAAGCTTCTAATTTTCCAAAATTATGTATTCCAAAGCCTTGTTTTTCTCATTTTATTTAATAATTAAATCATCATGGAATATGTGTGTCCTTGACTTATAGGCCAGGACCCATTTGTCCATGACCCATTTTCCCATGGGTGAATGGGTCCCCTTTAAGTCCTAAGACCCATTTTAAAATATGTTTTTGGTGGTATTTTAACGATTCAAATTCAATTTGCATTTGTTGGCTTTTGGAATCTATTTTTTGGAAAATTAGATAAACACCTATAAATGCATAGTCTTTTTATCATTTGAAATCTAACATGCAAGATAAAATATTTTCAAGAGAAAATATTATTGTCAAGGGCATTCAAGAGTAGATTTATCAGCCATTTGTTGCAACAATCAAGATCCTAACATCATGTTCAAGTCTATGTGTGTTCATGTTATCTTGTGAAGGCTAATATGCATTGTTGATCCCAAAGTATTCAAACATTTCAAGTATCCAAATCCATCAAGCAAAGAAAAATAAAGTTCCTTGGAGTGATGTGTTTGAATTCAGTCCTCTAAGGGAATCCATTAAAGGGTGGTGAGTTGTAGCAAGCATTGTTCATTCGTCATTTCCTTCTCCTTTTTCATTATATTTATATCAAGGTTTAATTACCAAACTTGGGGTTTGACCAAGGAAAACCCCATACAAAACAATTTTTTTTTTCCTCTTTATGTATGCGTAGATTACAAGTGGAAGAAGAATTGTAGAGATCTTAAAGAGAAAATTTACATTGTTGCATAAGTTGTTGTCAAGCCACAGAAACTAAGTTGTAGACTTTATTTCCAACTTTCAAACAATGAGACCTGTGTCAAACCGAAGCCAAATCTAGCATCAGAGGATGGCCAAAACTTATTTTCGAGCGCTAGTCCAAGACCCACTCTTCTAGGGGTGAATGAGTCCCTTTGCACTCCTCAAAAAAAAATTCTAGTGATAGGTACATGTGTTTAGATCCTTCTCAAATCTACCTACAAAGTTCTATAATAACCTCTATATTTTTGGGATTTGCATTTTTTTTAATAAAAAGAGGGTAAAAACTTTATTAGATTAGAAGAGAAATAAAAAGTAGTAGAATAAACCCATAATGGGCCCCAAAACAACAAAAAATTAAGTTACACCCAAGAAGCACCTCATATCTTCTGTAACCAAATCTTCAAGAGAAAAAGCCAAATCTTCAAGAAGATTGCCCTAATCAACCACATTCCAAGTCCCCATCTACTCAGAAGCCCACCTAGCGAAGCCATCAACCACCCTATTCCACTCCTGAGGGACATGTAAGAAAGAAATAGAATCTAAAGTAGTTCTCAACACAATAATTTGCTTGATCATCACTGCCAGCTACCAGTGCACCTCCTTAAACTGCCTCAATAACAACCTGAGAATCAAATTCACAAACAATCCACCTCCACCCTAGAGTACAAGCCCATTTTAATATCAGGAGGATGGCTAAAGCCTCCATGAGATTATTAGTATGCTGACCTCTATAAATAGAGAAGAAAAACACCACCACTCCCGAACTATCTCTACCAATTCCCCCAACACCAACATGCCCATGATTGCATCTAGAGGAGCCATCAGTATTAATTTTCAACTCCCCCAGAGCAAGGGGACACTAGTGACCAGTATGATCAACTCTCTCCCTCTCACGCCCATGGCGAACAAGTCTCAAATTTATTTCCCCCCCCAAAGAAAGCCCCAAAGCACCAACAACTCCAAGATCACTAGGATCCATAGGAACAAACAAGTCACACTTAGCAGTTGGAGTTTCTTGAAGGACCCCCAAAATTTTCAACCAAATCTGACCAACCAACAACTTCCTATCCAAAATAATTCTCTAGTTACGTTCCAACCAAATATGCCAAATTATCAGATTAGGGCCAATAACCCAAGGAATTAGAAGAAAATAAGTCCTAACCAAAGGAGACCCTTGAATTTCCCAAAATTCCATTAGAGAAGAAACATGTCTACATGAAATACACCAAAGATTCCACTAAAAGTGCTAAATGGATTTCACAAAAGAGCATTGAAAGTAAAGATGAGAAATACACTCTTCATTCCCAACACACATAACGCACATAGAATGACCTTGGAATCCATGCTTCCAAAGATTCTCCCAGGTAAGAAATCTTCCTTGCACCACCAACCAAGAGAAGAAATTACACTTAGGCCATGCAAACTTATTCCAAACCTTCTTCCACCACAGGACCTCAGTACTCCCAAACAACTACCTATCAAGAATTGTGTAGCCTGAAGCAACAAAAAATCTACCCTTTGGATCAAATCCCTAAGCAAAAACATCACTCCCAAAGAGGGAACTAAAAGCACGCCTAGAAAAAATCCTCGCAAGCTCCTGACGATCCCCAACCATACCGCCAGGAGGCCATTCCCTTGGGTCCTTCCCCTTGAGTACTCTAGCATGCCCCAAAGTCGTATGAGTTTTGAGTTAGCCACATGGCACCAACTAGTATCAGTGAAATGCTGACAAAACTTCTGCAAATGAGGATGAGTAGCCAAAATTGGAGGGTATCCATCCCATGAATCATGCCAGAATAGAGCATCCTGACCCTTATTACAAATCCAGAACAACCCCTACTTGACTAGCTTGGCTCCCATTTTAAGAGTGCCACAAATCATAGAGCCCTTCCCCTCCAAGCTAAAGTGAGCCACATCAACACACTCAACCTCACCAAGATATTTTGAGGTAAGGATTTTAGCCCACAACTGATGTTGTTGAGAACACCACTGCCAATACAATTTAGCGGCTAAAGCTTTCCCATTCAAATTAGTTTTGTGAAGGATTAGCCCACCTTCCTACTTCGGTCTACAAATAACATCCCACTTAACCAGGATCCAGTTTCTACGAAGGATATTTCCCGACCAAAGGAATTTCATAGACAATCTTTCAAAATATTTGATAAAACTAGAAGGTGCAGAAAGAAAAAAAAAACATCTATATAAAGGAAGAGCGTGCACCACAAACTTCATAAGTCACTTTGCTAGTAGAAGAAAGCCACCTACAAGTCCAATAACTGACTAAATTTTGGAACTTATAAATAATCCTTTTCCAAAACATTTTAGGAGGTGAGCAAATAGCAAGCAGGATGCCAAGATAAACTAAAGGAAGAGTGCCAATATGAAAATGAGGAATACCAACAATCCTCCTTTGAATAGTCTTAGGAGTATTAAAGAAATAGATAAAAGACTTCCCTTCATTAATACGTTGACTTGAAGTAGCCAAGTAACAATCTAGAATACTACGCCAACTGACAACCTTCTCAACCTTGGCATGACCCATGAAAGCAGTATCATCAACAAATTGCAAATGAGACTGGGAGGGAATATTATTTCCCCAATTCCACCCCTGGATCAGACCACATTTCACTCGAGACCTTATAAACCTCCCCAAGCCTTCAACAAGAAAAATAAACAAGTAGGGAGACAAGGGATCCCCTTGTCTGAGTCCCCTAGAAGCCCTGAACAACTCAGAAGGCTCACCATTAATCAGCACTGAAAAGGATGACGAAGTGATGCAACTCTTGACCCACTCAATCTAGTCACCAGCAAAACCAAATGCTCCCAGAATCTTAAATACGAAGGCCCATTTAACATGATCATACGCTTTAGCCATGTCCAAATTAATGAACATGGATTTTTCTTTAGAGTTCTCCATAGAATGAATGGTCTCAACAACAATAATGACACCATCCAAAATCTACCTACCAACAACAAAGCCCCTTTGTTCCTCCAAAATTATCCTGCATAACCAAGGTTTCAGCCACTCTGCAATCAACTTTGTAATTATTTTATACACCACATTACACAAAACAATAGGCCTAAAATTTCCCAAAGTATTAGCCCCATCCTTCTTTGGTATGAGAGCTAAAAAAGTAGCATTCATAGATTTCAATATTTATTTGTTCATGAGAGACTCCTGAACAACCGCCAAAAGGTCCAAATTAATCACTTCCTAAAACTCTTGAAAGAATTTAGGAAGAAACCCATCAGGCCCTGGGGATTTATCCTTTTTTCATCTGGAACACAACATCCTCAAGCTATGATAGAGAGATAGGACTAAGCAATGCTTCATTCATTTCTCTAGTAACTAGAGGCGGGTATGCTATCCAAAATCAAAGCTTCATCCTCCTCTGTAGGAGGGGACTCCTTAGATAACAAAGTAGAAAAGAAGTGAATATATTCAACATAAATAGAAGCAAAAGAAGAAAAAGTTTCTCCATTCTTTGATACAAGAGAAGAGATAACATTACCTTTCCTTCTATCCTTCACCAAATTATGAAAAAGGGAAGTATTTTTGTCTCCAGACTAGAGCCACTCAATTCTAGATTTTTGTTTCCAAAAAATATCTTCCCTTAACTCCCATTCTTCCATTTCCTTCATCACAACTACTTCTAGCAACCCAAGCTCCTTTGTAAAACCTTGGTCTTGAATCTACCTAGTAACCAAATCCAATCAAGTCTGGGCATTTTTCTTTGCATGGAAAATATTACCAAAATGTTGTCTATTCAAATGCTTCAACTTGTACTTCACAAAATGAAGCTACTTGGAGAAGGAGTACATAGCAGTACCATGAGTCGACATCCAAAGACACCACTAGCCAAGAAGTAAGTCATGGAGAGAATCATCCCTGAGTCACATAAGCTGAAACTTAAAAGACTGCTTTATACCTTGTCGGGGTAACACAACAACAAGCTTGATTGGCCAATGATCTGAACCTCGACCATCCAAAATCTCAGAGCTAGTCTCCCATCTATCCCCCATCCAAAAACTGGAAACGAAGAACCTATCCAGTCTTTCAGAAATAGTCACTTCCCAACTTCTCCTATTACTCCAAGTGAATACCCCATTAGCAGGCTTGATATCAACTAGGTTCAAAGACACAATATTCTCCTGCAAGAGAGTTGAAGCAGGATCCAGGCGGGCATTGCCTCCCTTCTTCTCCTCTAAAGAAATGACGACATTGAGATCCCCAGCCAGAATCCAAGGAAGATAAGGATCCAAAGACCTCACATATTGCACATGATCCCACAACACAACCTTACCCTGAAATTCAGTCGATGCATACATGTTCGAGAAGAGAACTCTCTCCCCAGACTCAAGATGAGAAGCCACACAAGAAATCAAGCCTCTACAAGAGAACCATCAAACTGGTCTAACTCTTCGTGGATCCCACAAACAAGCCACCCCACTAGAACTACTAGACTTCCCAACACATTGGCATTAACCTTGAATCAAAATCTTAGAAGCCAGCCCCAACATACTATCAACATATAACTTAGTTTCCTAAAGAAAAACCACATCACGAGAATGAGAATGAATCAAATCTCAAATAGCCTTTTGTCTAGGGATGTTATTCGTACCCCTACATTCCAAGAAAGAAAAATCATCGTTGGGGTTGGGAGATGTGAGCATCAATAGTCCTCATTGAATCTGACTCCACCAACATCTCACCAATTAACTTGACCTTTTTCTGATCCTTCTTTCTACCCACCTTAAGAGGTTTCTCAAGAGCCCCTTTCTTAAGGGTTTTTTGCTACAAACCTAAAGTAGGGGAAAGAGACTTATTTTTACCTAGGTTAGAAGCACCTTGCACCTCAGAGAGAACACCACCAACATCAGTGGGCCCATTAGAAGCCTCTATCAACAAACCAGTTGCAACCAAAGTAGGGTCTGGAGAAGGCATAGCAGTAACCATCTAAGAACCCTGCACCCCAAGCTCATCCAAACTTGGAGGCCTAGAGGGCTGAACCCTAGGCACCCCCTTAGCAAAAGAACCCACTGATCTCTACAAAGCCTCCTAAAAACCATCCTCTTGGACCAAATCTGTTAAAATTTTCCTCCTCTTGCCTATCCCTAAAGGATCTATTTTGACCTAGATTACAATTATGAGATTTAATTAGGATAAATCCTTCCTTATCAGCCCCCCTCCCTACATGGGAGCTTTACCCTTGTCTGCTTTTGAATAAGGATGAGTAGGAACATTACTTGTACCTACAACACCAGGAGCATGGGGACACCTTCATTGGAGATGACCATATTCATGACATAGTCGACACCTAAAAGGTAGCATATCATAATCTAACGGTTGAGTCCAGGAGCAAGAACCAACCATCATATCAATAGAATCTGGTAGCGGCTAGCTCAAATCAATTTCAACACAAACCCTTGCATAAGAAAAAACTCTCTTATTTAGAGTTTGCTGAGAGGGACCAATAGGTTTTCCCAGCAACAACACAATCGACTGCAATATGTTGCTTCTCCAACATTTGAGTGACAGTCGAGGGAGACGAACTCAAACTGGGACTCTAGAAGGTAACTCCATCGAGTTAAAGTGAAAATTCCATGGTTTGATGAAGAGACCCACTTGATTATAGAAGTATGGACCTCCTTCAAAGGCCCTATTCTGATTAGAGACACACAAAAATTCCACCATAAAGAAGTTATTGGAAGCCATCAAAATATCGAAATCACCCTCCAGGTTCCATGTTTTGTGAATCCAAGTATCGAGAAATGGGAGAGAAACCATCATCCCCATGAGCTTACAAATCAATACATGGTTGCAATAGTAATCGATATCATCAACTACCGACTTTGGTTGTATTACTAAAACCGACCGATCTTGGGCCCTCTCTAAGCATCCATTCACCTTTTACAATTTAAGGGAACCATTTTGAACCACACCCGATCCAAAAGAAGATTGAATGGGAACTCTGACATCCACCCCAACCATAGAAGAAACATGACCTGCCATATCTAAGGGCATATCCAGTGCCAATTAAACCAAAAGAAAGAGGGCCCAAGCTACCCCCCACACCCCAAGTCGAAACCAAAGCACGAGCCCAAAATAGGTGCACAATCACAAGGGAAAGCAACACAAAAGGAGAAAAAAATCCCCTTCGCAAGCACGCAATAGGCACAGACCAGAGGGCACACACAAAGAAGAGGACCCACGACTATTGGAACCTGCAAACACAACACAAAACCGCCCGCACAAGAGGAAATACACAACCAACAAAAGTAGAGAAAAGAGAAAACAAGAGAGCTAATCTAGTCCCCTTGACCCCCTGCAACCATTCATAGACCCCAGTGCACAAAAAAATCTAAACTGCAAGCTAGGGATCGGCTGCCCTAGCTTGCCTGTAGACACACGCCACCGCCATCAATCTTTCCAGATCTACTGAGAATTTTCATTTTAAGTATTAGGTTTTATTGTTCATTTATTTTAATGTTTCAAATTATTTCAATTTGGTTTCAGATCTAGCCTATTGTCCTAAGGACTGGATCCAAGTTTGATTGGCTCACCATTGAGGTTGAAAGTCAATCTTTTCATGTTGTGATCTCTTTCCTAACTAATATTTTGGGGAAAGAAACCTATTAAAGATCCCTAAGGTTTTATGAACAATTCCAACCTATAAAACCCTTGTAGGGTTCCCTTTTCCCTACATTTCACCCTTTACACAAATATTTCAAAACAAGAGGGAAGAGTGAGATTTTTTCCAATTCCCCCACTAGTCCTCACATTTATATTCTTACCATTAAAACTAGAACTGACATCATTTAAATTACCACCCACATAAAGGAAAAAGTCCATGCCCAACTTGTCATTATTTCTCATCAATTCCTCTATCAATAAATAATTTAAGTATTTAATTAAGCTAACACCATTCATGTCAATTTCTCTCATCAATTTTAATTATATGATTAAGAATTATTTAATTAATTCATCAATTTCTATCACCAACATTAATTAAATGATTTTAACCATTTAATTAATTTATCAAAATTTTCCACTTCACATTAGTTAATTAATTTTTAGTTATTTAATTAATTTCTTAGTTTCTTCCACCCACATTAATTAAATGATTTTTTAATTATTTATTTAATTCATCCATGCATTCTTCTCATCCTCTATAATTAAATAATTTTAATTATCTAATTAGCTAATATTTCCTCTAAAATTAAATAAATTAGTTTAGTTTATTTAATTTGCATTTCCTATCTTTATTTTTTCTAAAAATAAATATAATTAATATTTTATCTATTTCCTAATTATATCTTCATCTCATGCACATGAAATTAAATAAACATATTTATTTAATCTATTAATATTCTTTTATCTCCTCTTTTAGTGAGTTGACTAAAAAATTAACATCAGTTCACTCTCACTCACTCTTACTTCACCCATCCATGCAACCACTTATCATTCAATCCCTTCATTTTGACGCATATCACTTGCACATTCATTGTGATTTCTTAATCGATATCATCCATTGATCTTCCAAATCACCCTCCATTGTTGATCAAGTATCAAGTGAAAGCTATAAATCACCCATCCTTTCAAGCTATCAAATTCTCCATAATTATCATTACATCTATATTGCTATTAAAGGTTATTCTTATTATTTAAAGATCAATCCACATTGATTATTCCAACATTACAATCAAGTACAATGGAGTGGAGGTAATATTAGTTTAATTTAAATTACTTTTTTTGTGCACACACTCTAATTGAAGTAGTTATTGGATTATTTATTTGGGTTTTATTGTAATTCTCATTTTCATTTTTAGTAATTTGTGAGTCATAGAACTACACTTTTGATCTAAAACTAAGCATCTGATTGATAGAATTTCCAATTCTAAGTCATTTTCCTACTTTGGTGCTTTGATCAGTGATTTGGTGCATCTGATAAGTAGAGTGACACTTTTGATTAGTATATTGGTGCTATTGACCGGTATCTTGGTGCTTTTGATCAGTATCTTTGGTTATTTTAATCAATATTATAGTGCATTTGATCAATATCAATCCTATTTTCCTTTTGAGCTTCCAAACTATTGATCAAACTTCCAAGATTTCACCCAAGTAGATATAGAACAAACCTAAGGTACACCAATCGAGTCCATAAAAATATTGGGTCAAAACTCCTTATGCCACTCATTACTACCCCAACTTGGTGGGGTCATAATTCCTAGTTTGACGGTAAAAATTTGGACTTCTTTACATCGTTGAAAAGATCCCCAAGAGCTCTAATTTCAATCCCTTAAAAGAAAGGTAACAACTATGCCATTTAATGGATCGATGATAGTCTTGACCCCAAATTTTGCTCCGAAGGCCTCCAAAATGTAATGTACTAAAATGTAGAAAATACCATAAGATACAATTTTCAATATTTTTATCTTTACTTGTTCCAATGCCATCCAAGTGCTTCTAAATTGCTACTAGATCATCAATCATCCAAATTTTTTATCTCACACATCATTCACCAATGTCTTAATACTTGGTCTCTACATAAAAAACTCATGGAGTCCAATCAAAGTAAGTCAAACATTACCACAACCATGGGTGATACTCAACATGAATTTGGTATTCATTCTAATTTGTTAACCTCAAATGATTATCAAACACCACTACCATCCTCATCAAGGTTTATGCCTAACTTAGGGGACAACACATATATGCCACCTAATCAACACAACATCCCGCCCAATAATACTTTTCAAATAAACTATCACCAACAATCCATCCCATTTAATCATATCACAACATCCATTCCTAATAATCAAACCTCTTAATCCATACTATACAACTTAAATTCCTATATCCAATATACCCATGAACACCAAAATTATAAATCATTCCTAATATTCTATATCCAACATACCTATGAGCACAAACATTCCATATGATTCACAATTTTCTACATCCAATATACCCATGAACACATACATCCAAAATTATTCCCAATTTTCTACACTCAACATCCTGAATCACTCACAATACAACACATATAGTTATCACTCTTCTCCATTCACCATCCCCATAAACACATATATCCCTCAAAATCACAATCCCTCATTTACTTAATCTAATATCCCACAACAACAATCATACATCCCTCAAAATCACAACGCCTCTCAGAATTCATGTATTTTCAAGAGGGGCCATATCTATTCATCCCCACCACATATATAGATATTAGAGAGGGGGCCCCCACCCCCCACCCATATAGAGATAGGGAGATAGGGGGCACTCAATTGGTTTCTCGTTTATCAATTGAGTCTAGATGGGGCCATCTATCTATACAATCAAGGATAGGGAGAGACCCGAAGGTGGATGGGGATTTAATTCATCCAATATCCCACAAAATCAAACATATGTTCCCTCAAATCAACCACGAATCAACACAACAAATGAATTGACATCACAAATATGATTCTTGCATAATAAACCAACTGACATGGAATTAGGATATACAAAGAAGAATTACACACTTGAGGATATATTCCCTTATCCATTTGATCAATTGATGCCTATGATACCCTTCCCCTAAAAAATTGAAAAACCAAAATTTGATAAGTATAAGGCAATAGGTGATCCATGAGAGCATATACAAGAATTATACATAGCCTACCTAGAGGTAGCTTACAATGAAACATACTTGATGCAACTTTTTCCCTAAAGTTTAGGAGGACAAGCAATAAAATGGCTCTCTCATTTTCCACATGCTATCAAAATCTTTCATGAACTAGCTGAAAAATTCATTAGTCACTACTCTTACAACATTGAACATGAGATATCTATAACTGATTTTTACAAAAACCAACAATGGAATGAAGAATCATTCACTGCCTTCCTACAACATGGGAGGAATATGACAAGTAAGTTCCCATGGCCCATATAGAAAAAAAAATCATGAGCATTTATGTCCAAAATTTGAATCAAGAAATGGGTTTCCACCTACAAGTGCAATATGCCAACACATTTGATGAAATTATAAAGAAAGGAATCACTATTGAAAAAGACCTCATTGCAAAAGGTCTTATGAAAATTTACAAAGAGATTAGAGACCATGCCTCATGTTCCAATGATAAACCTCGCCTATGGGCCAAGAATAAAATTGTTACCTTGATAATGGGGTAGTAGATGCTAAATTTGTTTAAAAAATACAAAAACATCCAACATATCACAAAATAACCAAAATATGACCCTCCCAAGGGGAGCACCATGACAAAATAATAATCCTAGATGAAAATACACTCCCCTGGGAGAGCCAATTGAGTTCTCACTGAATAAATTAGTCCAAAAAAATCTTATCAAGCTCACAAATGTATGAAAAATATGATGAACCATAATTCAAACCTTCATGGTACAATGAAAACAACTATTATGAGTACCATAGAATCAAAGGTCACAAGACACATAATTGCATGAAATTAAAAATCACATCCAAGATCTAATTGATTGAGGGGATATAAACATACAAGACCATCTTGGAAATTATACAAATAATGATCTTAATATCTACAAGGAACCAATACCTGATCATGGAAATAAAAATAACTGTAGTAAGGGAATGAGCTATAGAAATGTCAACTATTCATATGATTCCATAATGGGACATGCTAAAGAAACTAATAATCACATTGCCAAAATTACCATCCTAAATAAGACTCCTGAATGTGAAGCTACCACTTGACGTGGAAAATTCACTCTCAAGGGAGCCCCACAAGCACCCTATTTACCATTTGAATACAACCTTATAAAACATCTAAAGAAAGAAAAACCCAAATTTCTATTTTAAAACTCCTCCACATATCTCCCGCACATAAGGAGGTCCTTGAAAAAACACTTTAGGAATCATTCATACCAACCAACATAGATATTGAAAAATTCCAAGCCATGGTAAGACACCTTAAATCAACCCACCACCTCATATTCACAAAAAAAACCCTTCCTAGCATCTCATAGTATAACACATAATTATACCTAGAAGTCTATGTCTATAAGCACAAAATCAAAAGAGTCCTGATAGATGGTGGGGAAAAAATTAAAATTTACACACTAAAATTGGTAAAATGATTGGGATACTTTGATGGGGTCGTAGTAAAATAGAAGATCATTAAAATAAAATAATATGATGATGCTAAGTGTGAATCAAAAGGGATAATCAAGCTACCTATTCAAGTTGATCATGTAAATCGAAGAAACTACCTGTCAAGTATTAGACCTTGATGTCCCCTACAACATTATCCTAGGCTTCCCATGGATTCATGTCATACAAGCCATCCCATTAACCTACCATCAATGCATAAATTTTCCCTACAACGAAACCAAGGTAACTATTTATGGGGACCCTCATCCTTTCTAATTTTTCCAAAATATAGAGCAAAAATATCAAAAATCCAACAACTATCCAAAAATTAAATTACCTCATCATCATCATATGATATTGATCCATCCACATTGGCCTCATCATCCAATACACATGATCCCATTCTTGAAATCAAGATCCAAATACATGACAAATGTTTTGGAGAATATGATCTAAAAGGGTCCTTCTATGTATAGAAGTGACCATTTCAATTGTTAAGTGTGAAACCATTGTATTCTCATAGTGGGGAGAGTTGAACAAATAATTCATAGAAGAATATGTCTCTAATTGTTATAATGAAGATAAGGAACATCCCACCCTACTAGTTGAGCAATATATTAATGACTTCAGATCATTAAGAACATGAGATTTACAAGTCAAGATGACTTTAGACTACATTAGAAAGAAATAAGAGAACCCATAGTTCTAGAAAAGAGGAAAAAATATTAGGGTTGTGGATATGGGTCATTAAGTAGTGTGTCTCCAAACATTGAGTATGTCCTTAGGAAGGTAGCTAAATTTTTCCCTCAATTGAGACCTCTAATGATGATACCATCAATGAATCTTCCATATACATCATTGAACTATTTAAAAATGCTTCCATTTACATGTTAAATTCTATATAATTCACATTTCCTTTAAAAACCAATGACCTCTCACTTTTTTACCCTCAACTTATTGATTGGGACCAACAAGGAACATTAATTCTAGACATGTTTCAAAATTATGAAGCTATTGTAGAGCTTATGGGACTTAGAGAAAGCATAACACTTGGAGATCAAAAAGTAGAATTTGTCATAGAACTTGATACACAAGCATAATTTGGAGGAAAAATAAAATCCTTTATTCGCAAAAGTGAAAATATAAAAAATAATAAAACGATCCCCTAGTGAAAACCACAATGTGGCACTTTCAAATAAAAAAAGAGTAAAAATAAAGGACATATCTTTTAGCGAATGAATTGGACCCCTTTGATAAAGATGGTGGTATTATAAATCCTTTACTCGATAAGCATTAGCGCTTATTCGCTAACAACTCTGGAAAGGCCACAATTGCATTTGTGACTTTCCTTTGAATTGAGAGGTACAACTCCCTCATATGAATTAGATGAAAGATAAGTAGCTTTTAACCAGAAAGCGATAAGGAAACTAACATTAATACATAAAAAGTAATTAATGCAAAAAGAAAATCCTAAAGATCACCAGCGGGACAACTCACAGATTGCACTCAACTAATGACGAAAGATAATCGAAGCATGGATGAAAGATTTCATAATTGCAATATAGGAAATAAGTGTAGTAGAATAAATCTTACACAAAAAATATAATAAGTGTAGTAGAATAAATCTTACACAAAAAATATATCCTATATTGTATGTGACTCACAGGGCAGTACAATAAACATTATATCCCACCAATAACACATAGATTATCAGCTATTGCAATTGGAAATGAACTAATTGAAATAAAACCTAAGTGTTCCTTCCTTCACTACAACACCATGTAACTTTAGAGATCAAACCCCTGCCAAATAGTCTTCCTTCTTAGATATAGGAACCAAATTCCCTTCTTGATGATTACCAATTGGATGCAACAACATTTTCTTGCTGCATAACTACCTATCTTGAAAATCAGTGGCCAGGAAATAATAAATAACCATCATGATTACATTGCCAGTGAAAAGACTACAAAGAATGCCTGAGCACTTCTTGATCTAACTCTCACCTTGTGGCCATTGATCATAAATGGTTTGTACACATCACCGATTGAGGATTGAACAACTGTCACATTTACATGCTTTCCTACTATGAAATCAATTGGGAATGTAACTTAAATTCCTGTTGTATCACCATTAATTTGGACCGCATCACCATCCTATCATCTTAATTGTTCTAAATTAACATGTCTCGCCAACCCTCTATAAATTCAACAAGGATGACCTCACTTCACCATCTTTCTGTATCAAACATGGCTAGTGCTCAAAGTGATGTTGTGTCCATGAACGATTTTGTCACCATTGAAGAAATTGAGTGTAGTCCTCTTTTTAGGAGATTGACTGATCAGTTAAAGGAAGTCTTCACGATTGAAAGTGAGATTGAGGAGGAAGTGTTGTGTAATATATTAGGAGATATTTTTCTGAATTAGGTTCACGTACACAATGTGACACTCTCGAAACATTTCATGTACACCATAATCCATACTTTCTATCGCCATGATTGGGGGATGTGGGCAATGAAGTGTCTAGTGAGACTAGAGTTCCTTCATCAGGTGAACGTAGCCATCATTAGCCTTAGCAACTATTCGCGGAGTGGTTTGATAGGCGATGCCATTTACATTGCTTCTATTCCTTAGAATGAAGCCCTGGAGGAAGTGGTGACTCTTCTACGCACGAGACTTGTGAGAAACAATATGGAATTGTTTGCTTAGTTTCTGCAAACACACGAGAACCTGATCTTGCCTGCTTCGATAGAGCGTCTTCAAGTAGTCACAAAAGAACTTTGTGTGTTGATGTTTACCCTTTGTTCCTAAGTAGAAATTTCCATTTTGATATTATGTAGCTTGTCCATTTCTATGTAATCGACCAAAAAAATTTATTTCCAACAATACCCATATTATATATATAATTAAATATAGCATTTTAGTACTCCTAGTGTTGATTTTCTATATCATGATTCATTATGTCTTGCCTCAGGTTTCAATTTTATTTCATATGAATTACTTTTTCTCCATTCAATTCTACATAATGGTTTTCAATTACACTTTTGAATGATACTTTGTATGATGGCCACTTAATTTCCCTTAAAAACACATTCTGGCGGTAAGGTGGGAACTTCATGAAACTATACAAATCACCGCCGTAGTTATAAGGAGTTCTTAGGTTCATGCCCAACTTTCAAAGAATTTGAAAAGGTTATCAGTGGCCTTTTTGGTAAGTTCATAAACCTTGAAAAGTGAGACTTTGGAGCAAGCGATGAGTTGTGACAAAATCACAAAATATCGTTCAAGTTAAAGGATGATAAAAGAAAGAATTGTGGTGGTTAAACGAGGAGTTAGACTAAGTAACTAAACATAGCCCAAGTTATAAACACCTATAAAAATCCCACCCAAAATTGACTTAGCTAAAATTTAATATGGGGTGTTGATTAAAAAGGAAGGTTCCCAAAATTTTGACAACAGGGGCTTCGACTAGGGACAAGGACTATAAAGGCTGCATCTAGGAACCCAAAGTAATTGACCAGTCCTATTCCATGGGGCAATGAAGTCAAGTGAAGAGGGAGAAAAACCAACAAACACAAGGAAAACACACCCAAAAACAACACACCAAATGACACACCAAAAGGCTATATACAAGGTAGGCTGACACCTACCAAAGGAGAAACAAAAAGAAAATTTACACAAAACCATTAACGGGCTGAGAAAAAAAGGATCTACACCTAAAAAATCTCATTGATGTATGCAACTTCTGAACCAAGGAAAGAATTTGAACGACCCAAGCATAATCAATGTAACTAATCAGGAGGTCACTTGGATTCCTTCCAAATAACCACTTCTCATCGTAGATTTCCTCCTGATGTAGAGGAATGTATACAAGAATTTTAGAGATGCTCTGTATTGTTTCCTATGGTTCAATTGAAAATATTTCTTGCCTTTGAGGCAAGTTTAAACTTTTCGCTCCCCTTGCATCAATGCCTCTCTATTTCATGAACCATTCACTGTTTAGTACAACTACTTAGTGATTTTATGACTTCTTGGTCTTTTACCCTCACAATGTCCTCCTTTTCTTGATAATTAATGGAAAAATGAGTGGCCTCAACCATCAGTGATTCTAACAAACCAGAGTCAATCCCTTCAAATAATTTTTTTTCATGAACTTCAAATTCTTTAAAAAGAAAGAGAGGGTTTGAATTGACTGACCACTTCACACCAATTTCACTTGGAGGATCTTTGACAATATTCTCAGTGACATAGAAATTTTTATCCTAGTGATATCCAAACATGAAGTTTCATATTCTAGGATGAAAAGGTCACTAAACTCCTGGCCCTCACTGTTCAGTATTAAAGGAAGTGAATTGTTTGCAGAAACAGGTGAGGAACTAGATTGGAAGATTGGACTACACTTTTCTTGTGGAGTATAGTCTTCATCATCATCGAATGAACTGAGCTCATCTTCTGAATCTACTGTAGTAATCATAATATAGGATTGGGCATTCCAATACTGACCCTTTTCCTTCACAAAACTTTCATGATTAGGCAAAGATTAATGAACATCATCTAATATAGTCAAGTTAATTTGTTTGACGGTAGGATGGGAAGCATTGGTAATTGTTTGAAAAATAGAGGGGGAAGGGGCGGGTGGTGGATGGTGATTGATAGGCAGAGCAACCTGGTTAGGTTTCCCCTTACCAACCGCAATCAGGTCATTTTCAATATTCATCGCCTCAATTTGAGCTTGTTCAATTCCAGTGACCTTATCTCTCTTAAGCATAAGCTGAATATCAAGATTGAGGGCATAAATAAAAACATGAAACTGAATCACCTTGCTTGGTTGTTTCAGTGAAGGAATTCTTTAGAGAGATCTGTTAAATTAGTAAAAAAAATCCTTCATAGATTTGTTACCTTCCTTTACAATCTTGAAGAAACTTATAAGTTGTGCAACTACATCAACAAGGACCTGGAAACACTTGAGGAATTGTTTGTGAAGGACATCCCACCCGGGTATGCAACCTTTGTCTATCCTTCTTGACTAGACTATCAATGAATATTCTGACAAAAGCATCTTCATTTTGGATGCCCAAGATTCCACTCACTGTGGTCATGGCTAGGATGTGTTCTTCTAGATCTTGGACACCATTGCCAATTTTTTTTGAAAACCTCTTCCTTGAGTCACATGGTACATCATTACATTGTGATAGGGTGAAAGGACCAATATGATTACCCCAAGGAACTGAGGTCATGATACTCGAAGTCACCAAATCCTGAAGGAGTAATGGGGAGGAACTACAGATCATCGCCGAGGTGGCGGTTGAGCCGGAGGATGATTTTGTGGTTGATCGAGACACTGATTCAGATGTTGATTGGGAGGTTGATTCTAATGTGGGTCAAGGTGGTGGGGTGGGTTGTCGTAATATTCAAAAATCAACCTTGGGGGTCATTGCACTACTGGTGGCAGTGGGCGTAGGGATCGCTCCTCTTCTTCTTCCAAGACAAAATTAATACACATATAATCAATAGCGCTTCTTCTATACCTCCAAGTGTGTATTTAATTGTGATATAATATCTTCTTGTTCTACCTGCATCTAGTCAAGGCTAGGTTGAAGTACGTGGAATACATCATTGTGGGGAAGTACCATCTTGCTGCATGACACAAGATAAATTGTCATAAATTTAAAGCTTTCCCCAGCGGAGTCACCAAAAATTTGTTAGCAACTGAATTGGCCCCCTTTGATAAAGATGAGGATAATATAAATCCCTTACCCGATAAGCACTAGAACTTATTCACTAATAGCTCTGGAAAGGCCACAATTGCATTTGTGGCTTTCCTCTGAATTGAGAGGTACAACTCCCTCATGTGAATTAAATGAAAGATAAGTAGCTTTTAACTAGAAAGTGATAAGGCAACTAACACTAATACATAAAAATGTAATTAATGCGAAAGAAAATTCTAAAGATCACCAGTGAGACAACTCACAGACTGCACTCAACTAATGATGAAAGATAATCGAAGCATGGATAGAATATTTCATAATTGCAATATAGGAAATAAGTGTAGTAGAATAAATCTTACACAAAAAATATATCCTATATTGTACGTGACTCATAAGTCATTACAATCAAAATTATATCCCACCAATAACACATAGATTATCAGCTATTGCAACAAAAAAATGAACTAACTAGAAATAAAACCTAAGTGTTCCTTCCTTCACTACAACACCATGTAACTTCAGAGATCTGACCCCTACCAAATAGTCTTCTTGCTTAGATATAGGAACTAGATTCCCTTCTTGATGGTTATCGATTGGTTGTGACAATGTTTTCTTGCCACATAACTGCCTATCTTGAAAATCGGTGGTCGGGAAATAATAAATAACCATCATGATTACATTTTTAGTGAAAAGACTACAAATAATTCTTGAGCACTTCTTGATCTAACTCTCGCCTCGTGGCCATTGATCATAAAATAGTTTGTATACCTCACCAATTGAGGATTAAACAACTGTCACATGTGCATGTTGTCCTACCATGAAATCAATTGGGAATGTAACTTAAATTCTCATCGTATCACCATTAATTCAGACTAGATCACCATCCTATCATCTTAATTGTTCTGAATTAACATGTCTCACCAACCCTTTATAAATTTAATAGGGACGACCTCACTTCCCCATCTTGCTATATCAAACATGGCTAGCACTCAAAGTGATGGTGTGTCCATGAATGATTTTGTCATCATTGAATAAATTGAGTGTAGTCCTCTTTTCAGGAGACTGACTGATTAGTTAAAGGAAGTATTCATGATTGAAAGTGATATTGAGGAGGAATTGTTGTGCAATATATTAGGAGATAATTTTCTGAATCAGGTTCACGTACATAATGCAACACTCCTAGAACATTTCGTGTACACCGTAATCCACACTTTTGATCACCACGATTGGGGGATGCGGGTAGCAGAATGTCTAGTGAGACCCAAGTTCCTTCACCAAGTGAACATAGCCATCACCAGCCTCAGTAGCTATCCATGAAGTGGTTTGATATGATATTCCATTTTCATTGCTTCTATTCTTTGGAATGAATCCCTAGAGGAAGCAGCGACTCTTCTGCATGTGAGACTTGTGAGAAACAATATGGAACTGTTTGCTAAGTTTCTACAGACACACGAGAACCTGCTCTCGCCTACTTAGATAGAGCATCTTCAAGTAGTCATAGAAGCACTTTGTGTGCTGATGTTTACCCTTTCACCTGAGAAGAAATTTCTATTTTTATTATGTATCTTCTCTATTTCTATGTAATCGATAGAAATTTTGTATTTCCAGCAATACCCATATTATATATAAAAAATATAGCATTTTGGTACTCCTGGTGTTGATTTTCTGTATCATGATTCATTTTGTCTTGCCTCAAGTTTCAATTCTATTTCATATGAATGAATTTTTCTCCATTCAATTCTATATAATGAATTTAATTTATGCTTTTGTATGATACTCTGCATGATGGCCACTTAATTTCCCTTAAAAAAACATTCTGGTGGTAAGGTAGGAACTTCATGAAACTATACAAATCACTGCCATAGGTATAAGGAGTGCTTAGGTTCGCAACCAGCTTTGAAATACTTTGAAAAGGTTATCAACGAACTTTTTGGTAATTTCATAAACCTTGGGAATGGGCCACCCAAACTTGAAAAGTGAGACTTTGGAGCAAGCGATGAGTTGTGACAAAATCACAAAATACCGCCTGAGTTAAAGGATGATAAAGGAAAGAATTATGGCGGTTAAACGAGGAGTTAGAATAAGTAACTAAAACACCGCCTAAATTATAAACACCTATCAAAAACCCCGCCCAACAATGACAACCAAAATTTAATATGGGGCACCGGTTAAAAAGGAAGGGTCCCAAAATTTTGACAACAGTATCCAAGGGTGAAAATATCTCTGAGGTTCCTATGAATGAAGTGTTTGACCTCCCAATTATTTCTAAATATAAAGAGAGATCCTCAATCTTGGTAGAAGCATCGAAAGAGATAAATGTTGGAACAACAAATAGTCCTAAGATCACCTTCTTCATTACATCATTAACACTAGAGGAAAAAAAATATTTCACATAATTCCTTGAGATATGAAAATTCAACTTTGCTTGGTCATATACAAACATGCCCAAACTTGATACGGCTTTAGTAGTTTATCATCTCACAATCTATCCAAATGCTAAATCGGTAAAGCAAAAACTTCATAAAATGCATTCTCAGATTGCACTATTAGTCAAATTGGAATTATAGAAACTACTAGACATTGGAACCATCATGACTATAGACTATCTAGATTGGGTATCAAATATTATCCTTATTTCTAAACCTACTAGGGGCATTCACATCTGCACTGATTTCAAAGATTTAAACAAGGATTTTCCAAAAGATGAATTTCCACTACCAAACATTGACATTAATATGGATTTGACAAAAAGAAATGAGATGCTTTCCCTCATGGATATTTTCTCTAGATATAGTTAGATATACATAACACCAAAAGATCAACATAAAACTAATTTTACATGTCCTTGGGGTACATATTGTTGGAACGTAATACCTTTCGATCTAAAGAATGTTGGTGCAACTTATTAGAGAGAAATGCTAATAATATTCCATGATATATTCCACAAAATAATGGAGTAATATGTAGATGAATTACTTGGAAAATCCTTAACAAGAAAAGGACATTTGGATGTTCTTGAATATATCTTTGATAGACTAGATAAATACCAAGTGAGACTCAATCCTACAGATAAATACCAAGTGAGACTCAATCCTACGAATTGTATCTTTGGTTTCACTTTAGGAAAACTATTGAGATACATTATGTCTCATAGAGGTATCAAGGTTGAACCTGCAAAAGTCAAAGAAATAATTCAGACACCTCCACCAAGTAATCTTAAACAACTAAGAAATCTCCAAGGAAAACTAACAGTTCATAGCTCAACTAGCAAATAAATGTCACTCATTTTCTTATATATTTCATAAAAATAACACATTCAAATAAAATGAGAAGTGCCAACAATATTTCTAGAAACTAAAGAATTACCTTGCTTCACCATTAATATTGATGCCTCCAATTCAAGTCAAGCCATTGATATTATACATCTCAACCAAAACAACACTAGGAGTTCTCTTATCACAACACGATGAGGTCAAAAAAGAGAGAGTGATATACTACATCAGTAGAACACTGGTCGGATATGAGCTAAATTACCCACCTATTGAACAAGCATGTATAACTAGTGTCTTCACATCATAGAAACTCCAACATTAGATGCTTAATCACCAAACCAAGCTCATCTTAAAAGTTGATCCATTGATGTATCTATTGTCCAAAGAAACACTCACTAGTCACATGGATAAATGGGTAATGATATTGAGTTATTTTGAAATAGAATATGTGGACTAAAAGGTAATAAAAGGACAAGTCATTGTAGACTAGTTGACAAAGGCATCTCTATATGATAAAAATCCACTTATATTAGAATTCCAGATGAAATAGTTTTTACTATCACCCTAAAAAATTGATGGAAAATACACTTTGATGGATCCTACACTTAACATGGTTCAGGGGTAGGAGTCTTGTTCACTCCTCAAGGTGATTATATTCCCAAAGCATATCGGTTAGCATTTCCATGTACCAACAATAGCTCCAAATATGAAACACTCATTACAGGACTTTGAATGACAATCTAGTGGAATATCAAAGAGCTACAAGTCTATGGAGATTCAAAAATAGTTATCAAACAAATTAATGATGAGTACCATACAAAGGATGATAAGTTGCTACCATATAAGAGAATGGCCAACAATTTCAAGCAATATTTTTCCAAATCTCTTTTGAATAAATACCAAGATTAAACAATAAAGCTACAAATGCAATGATTACTATTGGATATCTTTTAGATATGCCTCACAATAGTAAACAATGTGAATGTTGGTGGAACAACTTTTGGTTCCTATTTTTATTGTCTGAGAGTTAGAAATCATGTGTGAAATTGTTATTCCTAATTCCCCATGGTATCATGATATGTACACTTACCTTCATAATAATATCATTCCATCCAATCTAACTATTAAAGAAAACCTTCATTTTCCACTTATACCACTTCACTATCTTTGGTGATACTCTATATCAAAAGAGTCTTGATGGTACCCTAATTAGATGTTTAAACTTAGAGGAACATAAAACCACCTTACATGAAGTCCACGAAGGTATTTGTGGGTCACATTCTAGTGGTCCTACCATTTCCAAGAAGTTATTGAGATTAGGATAGTATTGGCCTACTATGGATCAAGAGGCATATCATTTTGTAAAGAAATGTCTTCAGTGTCAACAACATAGAGATCTAATTCACACACCTACTCAAGAGTTACAACTGATTACCACTCCTTGGCCCTTTTCACAATTGGGACTTAACCTCATAGGAAAAATTCACCCAACTCATCTAACAACGACAAATTCACTATTACAACCACTGATTATTTTACGAAGTGGATAGAAGTCATTCCATTGACCTACATCATTGATAAACAAATTGATAAATTTATCCTCAATTACATTATTTTTGATATGGTGTTCCTAACACTATTATCATAGATAATGGTACACATTTCAAAAAATATGACGTTTGTAGTCTTTGCACCCAATTCCATATACATCACTTTTCCACTCCATATTACTCATAGGGAAACGATCAGCTGAAGCTTCTAATAAAACCATACTTAAAATCCTAAAGAATATAGTCAATAAAGTTGGCCATGACTGGCACCTTCAACTCAACCCTATTTTATGGGCCTATCACACCAAAATTTGTACACCTAAAGGTGCTACCCCATATTCACTAGTTTTTGAAACCAAAGCTATTTTCCTATCGAGGTCGAACTCCCTTATTTAAGGGTATCCTTACAACATCTTATCAACAATGAAGAGTATCGAGTATCTAGACTACATGAGTTATAGTTATTAGATGAAAGACATCTCAATGAATTGGATCATTTACAATCTTATCAAAATTGTCTTTATCGTAGTTACAACAAGAAGATCAAGAACCAAAGATTTGAAGTAAGTGATCTAGTCTTGAAAGAAAATAAAAAAAATCAGCAAGACCAATAAAAAAAGGAAAGTTTGAGCCTAATTGGCTGGGACCATCTTGTATCATAGTGATATATGGATCAAGACCCTATCAACTTGTAACACCTGAAGGTGAGCCTCTACAAGAACCCATCAATAGCAGCCATCTCAAGAAATTTTATGTTTGACAGGCTTGGGGTATCTCAAGTAAAAATAAAAGAGTAAAGAGAAATAATTTGTCCAATAGTGAAAACCACTTTGGTGGTGCCTTTAGAAATTAACATGGTGAAAACTTGTTTATAGGCGCCATGTGTAGCAAAATCTAGAAAAAAAATAAAACTAAACAAATAGAAAAAAAATAAAGATAAAAATTGTCTTCTAGTGAAAACCACTTCGATGACAATTTGGAAAAGTACCATGGTGAAAAACTATTTATAGGTGCCATGTGTACTAAGCACCATCTTCCATATATCATATTCTTATCCATTCTATTCATAATAAAGTCATAATCCCATCCATATCCATCTACCTATCATATTTTGCTTACACAACTACCATGGCTTGGTAATTACCAGTGTCCAACATTATCCATCCCACCTAATACCATAATAAATTTAGTCCATCCATCCCATAATAAATGATCCTACACTTAATTGGGGGTATTTTTCTTCAACCTAGTCATTGAATTGGATCCTTGTTATTACTTTAAACTAGAAATTCAAGAAAAAATCACAAATTTCAAAAATTAAAATAATCATAATTAAAAAATATTCTAAAAAATAAAAATAAAACCAAATATTACAAAAATACAAAAAATAAATCAACACCTACACAAATTCACCCATTCATAATAAAATAATCACACATAAAACTCATTCATCACCACAATCCATCTTTGACACTCCAACAAAAACAAACTATGCATCACATAGAACATAGAACTTTCACGACAATCATTAGCTAAAGATCATTGTTGAGTCAACCTATTGCCTGCATACCAATTAGCTAACCATTTGATTTATCATCATAATACATGCCTTAACGGATGTATCCTTCCTACAAAAGGAACAATCCAAATCACAATGTTCTCTTGGGCAAGAGATATGATGGCTATTGATCTATTTTATCAATCAATCTTTTTTAATTTTTATTTATCTTTTCATCCCCTTCCAACACTTACTTAAGACCAACTCGATCTTTCAATATCTTGGTGTTTTAAGAGAAGCATAGAATGGGGCATGGCCATTTCTTTTGTATGTCATGTTTGTGTGATGTTCTTATAACATGACCATGACAAATACATGTCTTGTGTGTGTTGAGGTAGCTTCTTGCATAAGAAATAATCCTTTGCATATCATGTCATTCATACCTTTTGCACACTAGGACTATCATGCTCCAATTCTTATTCTCTTACACATTCAAACAAGGTTTTCATGTCTAGTATGAATAATAATAATCCTTTTTTTTGTAAATTCAAAGTCCATGCAAGGGATATAATGTTACTTTGGTTCCTCATACCTTGGTACATAATGTCCATTTTCTATATTAAAATAAGGATTTCTCTTTACATTTTTTTTAGCATAACCAAAAATCAAAGCAAAATCAATTCTTCATCCCATTATCACTTGTCCATCTCATATTCACTACCAACCCCATTTCCTAACTATAACTTTCACTATTTGATGTTTGATCAACAAAATTCATTTATTCATCATTATCCTACATCCTATATCTCTTCTTCCATCATAATAACACATCACCATCCTACTAACCATTCTATCCATGTATCACGAAACACAAATATATCTCGTTGCATCCACACAATCCCTGCATACACAATCATTATTATAGGTCATACAATCACACATATCCTACATCAATAATCATGAGCATATAACATCAACAGTAATAACATAATAATCATCACATAGGTCATCATTTCATACATACATAATCATGCACATCATACATCACTACAATAAAAATATCATCTCATATATATATATCAAAAAAAGCATGTCATGATACATCCATAAATAAGTGTCTATACAATGGGTTGTATGATCCATAAATATACATAAATAAAATATCCCATAGGAAAAATCATACATGTCTACATCAAATTATACAACTATACAAAATTCCCTCTCTAGGTAGAGCTCCCACCCTCTGAGTGACTAGAAGGTGGTGCACGAGGAAGACCCATTGTTGGGGCCTATGTTGTTGGATCATGTCTTATTGGTGCGGGAACTAGTGGTGGTCCCAATGGTTCCCCCATGATCGACCTACCCTCTCATCTCATTGATCAAGAAGCCCTTTACCGACTCTGAGCTGAGAAACTTGGAGTCTGATGGTCTGTAGGCACATCTCTCTTGTAGAGGGTCCTATAGTAGGTTACCTCCTATGTAATCCAATGAACCTATCCCATCACTTGCATCATAGGAATCCCTCTTGAATCATCCTCCTATTGATGCTTCAAAATATTTTCATATCTCTCTACATTCCTCTGGTTAAGAAATATAAAGAGGCTATCCCTCTCCACTCAGGCCTAGTCTCACTCCACCTGTAATGCATCCCTCTCCTGTTGATCCTAATCATGCCCAGTCATGGAAGTAGCCAACTATGCTTGAAGGTCCCCATATCCTCCATCATCACCTCTAATATCCTCTACCTTCATACCCCATCCACCCATAATAGCCTCCTCCCCCATCCATCATCTCCATCTCCTCCCTATCCCCCATCTCCTCCACCAACCCCAACACCACCTCCACACCTCCATCTCCATCACCCCCTTTAGTTTCCATCACCCTCTACCTCTTTCAATGAGCCATCCCCGACTATGCATCACATCCCACCTATCAACCCCGCCAACACCAAGATGAGTCAATTTGAAATGCCTATGAGCTTCCCACTATGTGTCATACTTTGTGGTAGTCCTTGAATTTACAATGGCTATTCCCCATTCCCACTAAATTAGAACTAAGGCCTCAAAATACATGATATCATTATTTGGGAATATCATAGGTCTCCAATCTCCAATCTCTCTAAGTATAGGAAAAAATGGTCTCACCTCCTGGTAGACCCTAAACCTCACCAAATTGTTGTCAAACTTGCTACATATGGTAAATATCACTCAATAATATGTGTGGTTCAACCAATCAAATACCTAGGCTACCTATAATATACTAGATGAATAGCATCATCTACCCATCCCTCACATAGTCACCATGGCCTCCAATCAATATTATCAATCTCATGAAAAACATGTCTCTAATATGTGATATCACAATCATCGATATGTCAAAATACTATCATATACAAAAATGTACAAAAACAGTTCCTACAAACCCTCCATCCAATTGGTTATGTCATTGTAATACGATCCCAAACCCAAATATTTAGTAATGTAACTCCAAATGATAAATTTTCCTTGTACTTGTAAACCTCCTGATGCATATCATGATACAAGTGTGCAAGAACACATTAACCCCAAGCATATACCACTCCATCACTCAACATCTACTCCAACAACCTCCCCCAACCAATGGGAAACCCTCAAGATATTTGATTAGGAACTAATACCCCTCCAACCACCCCAACCAAAGCTAATGGAAGAGCATTGAACCTCTCCATCACCCTCCTCAAATCCATCTCTCCATCCTCTATGCCTGGGTCATCTATCAACAATACCCTCTCCAAAAAACTCTCTAGAAATATATCATATTAAAGCATAGAAAAATAGGATAGGGGGATATTTCCCCCAAAAATGGAAAAGTGGATCCAAAGAGGGAAAATGGGTCCTATTCTTCTATTTTCATTGGGAAATGAGATCCACACCAAGAATTGACTATCAACCCTTAGGTGAGTCAACCCAAGATGTGAATCAACTGATTTCCCATTTTTTTGCAAGGATGGGGGCATGAGTCAAATAACACTTTGGAGAGAAAGATTTAAAATAGCAAATAAACTCCAAATTATGATATATAATGTGCATTTATAAGCTTGAACATAAAAGTAATGGAACCTATAGACTTTAGGGAATATTTGGAAGGGATAAATGTTGTGTACCTTTTGTAGAAAGTGCTTTCTTAAGCCCACTAAGGACTCATTCTCCCTATGGTGAATGGGTCCTAGCTAGGGCTCCGAAAAATCTGTTTCTAGGTTATGTTTCTTTGTTTCTGCACTCCCAGATTCTTGATTTTCATTGTCAAACAACCAAAAATAAATTATGTAGAAGAGTTTCTGTGATTTGAAAACTTTTCTTGCAACTTTGACAACTTTGCAACTTTCTTCAAATTTTCTCTCCAATTGATCTTCAACCTAAAACTTTCAATCACACATCAAAGAGAGAAAAATGTTGTTTGTTAGGGAATAGGGGTTTTCCTTGGTCAAACCCCGTTTTGGTAATTAAACTTTGAAATGAATAAAAGCATGAAAGTAATGATGAATGAACAAATGCAATGTCACAACTCACCAATCCCTATTTGAACCTTGGATAAAAATCTACAAACTAGTATGAAATGGCCTCAATGGATATAGATCTTGATCATGAACCTTGATATGAAACAATGCCTTTGATATGATTGATAGATCTTGAACACTACATCACCACATTAGCTCAACAACATGCATGATGCACTAAATATTTGACATGATGAGATGGATCTTGATTGCTGCAATAATCTTCTACAAATCTACCCTTGAATGCCTTGAAAATGCTCTTGAATTGATCTTGATCTCATAAAATTTCTATTAGTATGATTGCATAAAAATCTAGGTGAAACTAAGTGAAAATAGCCTTGTATTTATACATATCTTAACATTATTCCCAAAATTCAAATATCACAAGCCGACATTGAATTATAGATTTGAAATCATTAAAACACTGCCAAAAACATATCCAAAAGAGAGGTCCTATGTCTAAGTGGGGACCCACTTGCCATGTGGCGAATGGGTCCTAGATCACTTACCTAGGACACACATCAGACAAGGTGAAATGTCATGTAAAAATAGGTTCCTAGGACTAAGTGAGGACCCATTTGCCATGTGGCGAATGGGTCCTAGGTCACCTACCTAGGACACACACCTTCCAAAATTAAGTGTTGTGTAATGGCATTTATGAATGTCAAGTTTTGTCTCTCAGAATTTGCATTTAATTAGGCTTGGATTTGAATTAAAGGGGCCAATTAAGGAAAATTAACCTCAATTAATTAATAAAGCCCTAGATTAGTGTGAAAGTGTAAATATACACTTTACAATGCCCTACATAAGGAAAATTAAGTCCATTTAGTTTAAAAGGGCCCAAAACTTAATGTGAATGTGTAGAACACATTACAACACTAAATCAAGGCATAATTAAGCTCATTTTTAATATTAATTAATTCCAAATTAAGTGAAAAAAGGATACTTTTTCGGCTACTACATTTTGCTCCCACTTTAGTGAGAGTATGACCCCATGTCAAACTCACACTAAAGTAGACATTTGAGACACTTATGTATGTAGCAATGAAAAAGATACACAATCATACAACATCAAAGACCAAGAAGATCAAGCCTAGATTGTACAATGTGATGTGGAACACATCCAAGCTATCGGTTTGCACTCACTCTGATGTAGTGGACTCCAAGTTGTCCACTAGGTGAGTCTTCCAATAAAGGATGGAAAATGAGAGAATAATATTAGGCTCCCATACCATATCAAATCTATCCTCCTGAAAACTTCAATAAGGCACCACAATGCTAGGCAAGGCTCCATAGGCAAGCAAGGTGCGTTATGCTAGGTATCCTTGAAATTAGAGTTTGAGATTCATAGGGATTAACAAGTTGCGTTATGCCAAACACCTATGAACATGGGAAAGGATCCAAGGAAAGCAAGATGTGTTATGCTTGGTGGCCTTTATTAGAGTTTGAGCTTCACAAGGTTAGCAAGCTATGTTATGCCAAACACTTATGAACAATAATGCTAGTAAAAGGTTTTTGTTCAAGGGGATCTTGCTTCATTCGTGTAAGGTCTTCTTCTTAGGGATCATCACGCCTAATGTATCCAAGAGAGGAAAATTCAAGAGTAAAAGACTCACAACTTAGGGAATGCAGTGTGTCACATCACCGCTAAGAGGAAAGTTGTACGCTAAGAAATATTGCACTCTTGGAGGAAATCAAACCCAATGAAACCACCAAGAAAAGAACACATCACAAGAAAAAAGAAAATCACACCATGAAACATGAAAAATTTCAAAAGATATTATCGATGTATGCCCCCACTTTAAAGTGATTGCTAACACCATTGTTGCGAGAAATTGATTTAAAGTAGCCAATTTTTAATCCTAAGACATGAGAGCTCCCTCGAAAATCCCTATGCAAATTCATATGTTCCCGAATGAAACTACATCATGATAAGGGGTTGCCCCCAAAATGCAATACTAAAGATAACATAATATGTCACATGCGAGCCAACTTAAGGCATGTCGTTCACATCCCAAGCTCACTCTTATATATACATGGAAGGTGGTCAACTAGCCAAAAGAGACAACGAAAAGTGTCTTACGAGGAAAAGGATACCTAACCCCCTTGCTCTCACTTAGTGCAAGACAAGGGTGAGTTGAGGTGAATGATGATATGCCACTCCTTGAAAAAAGGGAAATGATTTTCAATGAATGTGAAGCATGCAATAGTGAGTATGATATGATCCTACAACTATTACATGGCAAGGAGCAACATCTATTGTTATTGATTATAATGAGTAGACAAAGTATCAATTTGATGCATATTGAATTAGATATTCCCACATGTAGTATCTATCAGTTCAGGATGCACCAAAGTTAAAGTTGTCTTAGAAGAATCTTTTGTAAGAGTGTTAACATTGAGTGAAGGCTCGTTTGAAGCTTTCATTTTTTCAAATAAAAATAACCAAGACCACTAGTTGTTTCTTGTGTGTTAGGCTCTACAGGGACATATCGACCTTGTTCTCTAGCACCACATCCTTTTCCACTATAACCAAGTTGTTTCATAAATTCATAACCTCTTCCATAAAGCTTTTTAATTTCTTTTGGATTCGGTGGTTGTTCATAATCAACTTCATCAAATTTTGTTGTATAATTTGCTTCTTCTAAAGTGGTTGAGGTGGATGCTTTCAAATTTTGTGTTGACATTATTGCTTTTTATTTTCCCTTTTTAGAATCTTTTGTTATGATCTTGTATTTTCCCATGAATGTTGGTGTGAAATTTAAGGAACCCTAATCATCTTCTAACAACTTAATGACTTCATCAATGTTCTTCTCATGTTCTTGTTCCTTCATGACTTCCACTTTTGCAGTTGATTTCAATGCTTTCAAAGGATCTTGTTTTTCTTTCCTAGCATGCAAACAACTTTTAGGTTCAAGATCGACCTTGAGTGTGTAATGTTTTTTGTCATAGACGTACATTACATGGTGAAGGGTAGAAGGAACCCCATTCATTTCATGAATCCATGGTCTCCCCAAGAGGAGATTGTAAGAAAGATCATGAGGCATAGCATGGACCGGAGTTTGCAATGTTACTTTCCCAACTTTAATAGGTAATGTGATGACTTGAAGCAGTTATTTTCCTATATTATCAAATCCATGGATAGACAAAGAATCGAGGATAATGTCACTCTTATCCATATCAATCTTCTCCAAAAGGATCACACTACACACATTAAGGGCCGAACCATTGTCAACAAGAGTTCTCCTTATTGTTATTTGATTAACATAGGCTATTATCATGAATGCATCATGTTGTTTTTGAACTTCCAAGGAGGGTAATTCTCTTTGGTGAAAAAAAATCTAAATTAACCTCATTCATTCCTTGAACTAGTGTTTCCACATCATTTAAATTCGTATTAGGAGGAACCATAACTTGTTGCAAGGCTATTTGAAGCATACTATGGTAATTTGGTGAAGCTTGAATAAGATCCCATAGGGATATCTTAGCGGGTGTATTCTTAAGTTGTTCAACAAGATCATATTCCTTTCCACTATGTGAGGGAAAATGAGGAGCACTAGGAAAGATAGGTTGAGGCAATGAGAGGGATGTTGGAGTTTGTCTTGGTTGCAGATTGTTCCTAGTGTTATATGTGTGAGAAATAGTATTGTAACTCGGTTGCTGCAAAACATTATCATTATCAAGTTTCCTTTTAGGTGGTTCTAAGATAAGCATAAGTTTATTTTGAACTTGTGGTTGTTGTGAGGGTGGATAAATGATAGGTTGAGGCTTAGGTGGTCCAATAATCAAAGGGTTTGTAGGAGGCCTAAGAATTAGAGGACTCGAGGGAGTTCTAATGTTCATAACCTAAAAAGAATTATCCTTATTTTCATGATCTCTTAGTGAAGGGGAGTCTAATGTCTCTTCATCATCTTCATCTAAGGAAGCCTCATTGTTATTGTTTGAAATACATGTGTCAATGTTCTCATTTTCTTGCACCATGATATCTTCCCTAGTAGGAGAGTTTTTAGGAGAGCTACAAACTAGATGTTCGTGACTTTTAATGGTTGGTTCTTCTAAAATAACTTCATCACAAGTAGGGGAGTCATCAATGGTTGTATTTTCTTGCTTATCAATGGTGGCATTATCTTGTTCGATAATGTTTTCCCTAGGGGAAGAGAGACAAATAGGACTCTCATAACTCTCATTGGTTTGATTTTCTAACAACAAAATATCTTCTTCACAAATAGGAGAGATATTGGGAGAAGACCAAATTTGATTGTCATGATTATCCACCACTATATTCTCTTTCACTAAATAATTCTCATAAGTGGGAGGGATGTAATTTTTCTTGGCATGCTTAGAAAGGTACGATACATTGTTTGACCAAAAATGAAAAGTACTTCTAACCATCTTATGCAATGTTGTAAGAATGTAAACAATGTATATCCAAAGATGAAAAGTACTTTTATCCAATTTATGCAAAGCTTCAAGAATGCAAACAATGTGTATCTAAAAGTGAAAAGTACTTTTATCCATCTTATGCAAAGCGTCAAGAATGTAAACAATGTGTATCCAAAAGTGAAAAGTACTTTTATCCAACTTATGCAAAGCATCAAGAATGTAAATATTATGTATCCAAAACTGAAAATTACTTTTATCCAACTTATGCAAAGCTTCATGAATGTAAACATTTTCAGATCTACTGATTTTTTCTATTGAAATGAAATTGGAATGATTCAAGAATGACTACACTAAATGGATGATTTTGACCTACATGCATAAAACATAAATTCCTGAAACTTTATAGACTGATACAGTAGGTTACCAACAAGCCTAGGAAGTGAAAAAAACCACAAAAAAGATCAGAAAAGTTGGTTTTTGTAGGCCTCCAAGGACTCATTTTCCCAGTGGCGAATGGGTCCTAGTACAGGGTTTTTTTAAATTGAAAAATGCAATTTATAAGTGATTAGATGTGTTTTTTGTTTCAGATCTCAAACCGGTATTTCTGTAAAAAAAATCTAGAATTTGATGTGTAAATGCAAGTAAAACCAATGACAAATGATGCACTATGTGATACTTTTTGAAATGCAATTTTGATGCAATTTTTGAATATGAATGATGAAACTAAACTAATCTGCAAACACTATGCAAAATTAATGTGATATGCATGCAATTTTTTGAATTTCTTTAGATTTAAACAATGCAAAAGTGAAAATTTAAACCCTATATGCAATACAATGCAAACAAATGCAAATCCTAGATCTAGGGTTTGAATACACTCCAAATCAGAAATTTAGTGTAAGATTGTCGGGTTCACCAAAATAAAACATAGAAAAATATGATAGGGGGAATTTCCCCCAAAAATGGAAAAGTGGATCCAAAGAGGGAAAAAGGGGTCCTATTCTTCTATTTTCATTAGGAAATGAGATCCACACCAAGAATTGACTATCAGTTGACCCTTAGGTGAGTCAACCCAAGATGTGAATCTATTGATTTCCCATTTTTTTGCAAGGATGGGGGTGTGAGTCAAATAGCACTTTGGGGAGAAGGATTTAAAACTACAAATTATGATCTATAAAGTGCATTTAGAAGCTTGAACATAAAACTGATGGAACCTACAGACTTTAGGGGAGATTTGGAAGGGATAAATGTTGTGTACCTTTTGCATAAAGATATTTTTTAAGCCCACTAAGGACTCATTCTCCCTATGGAAAATGGGTCCTAGATAGGGCTCTGAAAAATTTGTTTCTAGGTTCTATTCCTTTGCATCTGCACTCCCAGATTCCTAATTTTCACCTTCAAATAGTCAAAAATAAATTTTGTAGAAGAGTTTCCGTGATTTGGAAAATTTTCTTGTAACTTTGACAACTTTGCAACTTTCTTGAATTTTTCTCTCCAATTGATCTTCAACCTAAAACCTGCAATCAAACATCAAAGAGAGAAAAATGTTGTTTGTTAGGAAATAGGGGTTTGCCTTGGTCAAACCCTGTTTTGGTAATTAAACCTTGAAATGAATAAAAGAATGAAAGGAATGATGAATGAACAAATGCAATATCACAACTCACCAATCCCTTTTTGAACCTTGGATAACAAATCTGCAAACTAGCGTGAAGTGGCCTCAATGGATATAGATCTTGATCATGAACCTTGATGTGAAACAATGCCTTTGATATGCTTGATAGATCTTGAACACTACATCACCACATTAGCTCAACAACATGCATGATGCACTAAATCATTGACATGATGAGATGGATCTTGATTGTTGCAATATTTTTCTACAAATCTTCCCTTGAATGCCTTGAAAATGCTCTCGAATTGCTCTTGAGCTCATAAACTTGCTATTAGGATGCTTGCATAAAACTCTAGGTGAAACTAAGTGAAAATAGCCTTGTATTTATACATATCTTAACATTAATTCTCGAAATTCAAATATCACAAGCCAACATTGAATTATATATTTGAATCATTATATTTATTGCCAAAAACATATCCAAAAGAGGGGTCCTAGGTCTAAGTGAGGACCCATTCACCATGTGGCAAATGACTCCTAGGCCACTTACCTAGGACACACATCGAAAAAGGTGAAATGTCATGTAAAAATAGGATCCTAGGACTAAGTGAGGACCCATTCGCCATGTGGTGAATGGGTCCTATGTCTCCTACCTAGGAAACACACCTTCCAAAATTAAGTGTCGTGTAATGGCATTTATGAATGTCAGGTTTTATCTCTCGGAATTTGCATTTAATCAGGCTTGGATTTGAATTAAAGGGGCCAATTAAGGAAAATTAACCTCAATTAATTAATAAAGCCCTAGATTAGTGTGAAAGTGTAAAGATGCACTTTACAACACCCTAAATAAGGAAAAATTAAGTCCATTTAGTTTAAAAGGGCCCTAAACTTAATGTGAATGTGTAGAACACATTACGACACTAAATCAAGGCATAATTAAGCTCATTTTTAATATTAATTATTTCCAAATTAGGTGAAAAAAGGATACTTTTTCCCTTACTACACATATACAACCCTCTCATCATGAATGGGGATCCTCATAATCCTCCAAAAATCCTCAAGAGTAATCATCATCTCACTAGTCGATAATACAAAATCACATCATTGGCTATACTGTCTCTTGACTAGGGAAGACATCATAGCCCTATGTGCTTGAATCTCAGGCATATCAGTAGTGTGCCATAATCCAACTGCCTAGCTCATCCAAATTTGTACTCATATGTATTATCATGGGATGACACTCCCTAGACATAATAGGCTCCAGTACAACCTACACGAATAGTGCATGCACCGTCAATTAGAGTGCAAAATAGATATTCCTAAGAAACCTAGCTTTAACATCAAATGTGCTAAATCCCTAAAAAACAATTGCAGCCCAAATTTTCACTTGTGACTTAGTTTATCAAATACACCAAACCAATATCAGACACTCTAAACTAGTCATCAAAAGTCCTAAAACAATTGCAACCCAAAAATCATTTGTGACCTAAACATCAAATGTGTTAATGCGCATCAAAAATATCATTTTGGGCCTTAATTGCATAATTTCTTAATTTGACACATTTGATTCCACCTACTTTACCTAACATTAGTTGCACCTAAGGATCAACCTAGGGACCTAAGGGTTAGATACATACTGTTGTAGGTGACCCAGGTGCCGTTGGAACTAACAAGAATGGTTTGCATGATGGTTGCTCCTCATAATACCCATCATCTCACCAAGTACTTTGTGCTCTAGAGACTTTGAACACTTTGCATTTAAAAGCTAGGAGAGTGCAAATGAGGTGAAAATGACCCCCCTATGCCTATATATCACCACCCAAATGCTAATTCCTCACCCCTACCCCCCAACCACAATCCATTTTCTTTCATTTTCTATCACCAATAATAATTGAATTATTTTAACTATTTAATTAATTTATCAAATTTTCCCTCTTCACATTAATTAAATATTTTTTTAGTTATTTAATTAATTTTTTAATATCTTCCACCCACATTAATTAAATCATTTTTAATTATTTAATTAATTCATTCATGCATTCTTCTCATCCACTATAATTAAATAATTTTAATTATTTTATTAGCTAGTATTTTCTCTAAAATTAGATAAACTAGTTTAATTTATTTAATTTAATTTTTCTATTTTTATTTCTTCTAAATAAAATAAAATAAATATTTTATTTATTTCCTAATTATATCTTCATCTCCTGCACATGAAATTAAATAAATTTATTTAATTAATTCTAATAATATTCTTTTATCTCCTAATTTAGTGAGTTGACTAAAAAAGTAACATCAATTCACTCTCACTCACTCTTACTTCACTCATCCATTCAACCACTTAACTCATCATTCAAGCCCTTCATCTTGATACATGTCACTTGCACATTCATCATGATCTCTTAATCGATCTCATCCATTGATCTTCCAAATCATCCCCCACCATTGATCATGTATCAGGTGAAATCTATAAATCACCCACCCTTTCAAACTATCAAATCCTCGAAAATTATCATTTTGATATATCATTACATCCATCTTTCTATTACAAGTTATGCTTATTTTTTGAAGAGCAATCCACATCCTTTATTGCAACATTACAATCAAGTACAATAGAGTAAGGGATAGGCATGTTGTGGAGGTAAATAAGTTGGTTTATTTGATTTGATTTGATTTTTAAGTGCATGCCCTCTTGTCGAAGTAGTCATTTTTAGATTTATTAATTTAATACTCACAGATACATAATACCTTTTAGGTCTAGCCAAATCATATCTATCAATATTGATATCCACATTAACATTATAGTAAAGGTCACAATTTTTTGAGAGGGGTAAACTCTTTTGATTCAGAGCTATGAACCAGTGAGGTCACAAATGGGGGACCTCATCCCCAACATAAACACTCAATAATAATGCCTTAGTGGGGTTTGAACCTTGGTGGAAAGAACAATAACACCACATTTGAAACATCACACTATGCCAATATTGACATAGTAAAGGTCACTATTAGGGGAATTGCTATCCATATTTTTTGAATCTTTACCCAATTTAGGATAATTCGTTCTTAGATGACCATCATTTTTATAGAAAAATATTTAAGCTACCTAACCCTTTAAATTTACAAGTTAAAACACAACCATGGATAACAATTGAAATACATTCAAGAAAGCATATATAAAATTTCAATAAAATTAATAGTCTAGCATCTATATGTGGCAATGAAGACCTAGTATCTTCCATTTTAATGACTTCTCCTAAATATTTCAACACTAGAGGAAAAATAAATCATATATGTGAAGGAGCATAAAAAATTTCAATCTACTTTAGAGATGACAATAATATAATATTACTGAGGTTCATAATAGGGTCTTACACAAAGGCTCTAAACATGGAACAACCCAAATTCCTAAATTTTTTGTAAATAACCCTCTTTTACACTTTGTTATTCTTAAAACAAAAAAAATAAAACCTTTTGAAGCATTGTACAAAATATTACATAAATACCAAGCTTTGTGCCCCACATAGAGGCAATCAAGTTATCAAATATCTTCTATGATGTCCAAATGCATATAAGATAATGAAAACAAAGAGAATACCAACCAACTTTAGCTTGTTTTCTTCCTTCTCAATCATAGACACCATAGGTTCTTTAGGGGTCAAGTACAATATAGAAAAATGGTCACCTTAGTAACTTTTTTCTTGCTCCTATTCTTGATTGGACCCTCCATGAAACTACAATAAATTCTACACCTAGACAAACCCCCACACTTTCCTTACTAACCATATATTATTTAATTTTTTAGAACCACTATTGCATCCCAAAGGTTTATTAACTTCACTACCAACCTCAAAATTTAGATTGAAAAATATATACATTTAAAGTTTTGTACTACCACTCTTCTCTTTAGGCATCCCATCAATTTTCTATGAGAGCATACCAAATTATTAACACCAAAGAGACAAGGGTAAGAAAATAAGGTGAAATGACACCACAAAAAAACCCTCAAGAAACAAGCACCGAGACACTAAATAAAAAAATCAAATAAAATAATCTCAAAGCACAACGTACATTCCCAAACTAATAACACAAATAACTACAAGCATAATAAAAACCCACATAGGTAGCACAGATGGCTTGGGTCATGGGTTTTCTCCCAATTGGTTTCGAGTTCGACTTTGAGGCTCAGGCTTACCCGATGCATGTGGTTTGCAGGTGATTGCATGCATCCCGAGAGGTTTAGTCTCACCTCAGCTCGCTCCTCCCAGACCCCAACTTGGAAAAAAGTAAGACCAAGACAAGGTCGGTTGGGCCGTTGGGCTAGGTCATGGGGATACCTCTAGCACAAAAAAAAAGAAAAACTACAAGCATAATAAAGCAAAAAAAAGCATTGGAACCAAGAAGCCAAAAGAAGAAAAATGAAGGATGACTCTTTGTCTCCGAGACCAAAGCTTTGTCCTCTTGCTTCCCCCCAATTCTAATTGAAAAAGTATTATTTCTTAACTAGTTGACAAAATTGAAAATAATAAATATCAGTTATAATTATAAATATTCAATTGTTATAAATACATTTCAAAGTTTGAAGTATTATAGAGGGTACAATTGCCATGTCATGAATCTAAGGAAAAACCCAAAAAATATTATACACTAAAGTACCAAGCATCACATGAAATATCATAGTAAGTTTAATATGTCCCAAAGTAATAGGCAAAGTAACACAACCTAGAGATTCATGATTTGTACTATCAAAACCTTTTATGGTGACCCAAACTTTGGTAAACTAGAGAAATCAATCTTAATTACATCTAAAAGTTATTTACTGCATCTTAATTACATCTAAAAGTTATTTACTGCATATGTTTAAAGGGGATCCGTTTTCCACTAGAGCAAACTTGACCTAAATAGCCCCATATTCAACCATAATGTATAATGGTTGATGTTAGTGATATTTAGAGGAGGAAGCTCACTGGGCATAAATATATTATTAGATACATATTCTCATAAATATGATTAAGAATAGTAATAACCTCCTTTGGAGTAACATTAGGTGGGAGAGTGATTCAATAAAGATTGTTTAAAAATATCCCTATATTTTTTAGGTGAATGCATTAGATTTCAAAGATAAATGTGTATTAAAGCACCCTTAAGTTGATCAATCAAGTATAATTAAGCAATGTTCTAATGTGTATGGTAAATATGTAGCATATCATGAAAAGTAGGCACATTTTCAAGATGGATGATTTGGCATGAAAGATAAGGCATGAAGATGCACAAACCTTATGAATAGTGGAGGTAGAGTGAGGACAAGCATTGAAAGATAGATCATGAAGAGGCTCAACTAAGTCCACACTATCCCTAAACACAATATTATAGGGGAAATGGGCAATAAAATTAATTTTCCAAATCCATAGATAAACAATAAATAAGCAAGATGAATTGAACCATTGTAAGGCTCTACCATTCAAATGAAATCTAAACTCACTAATCAATAAGCTACTATCATCTAAAAAATCATAATTGGAAACAATGATTTAAGAGGCAATAATGGAACCTTCAAAATTAGCATGTAATAACTCCTTACTAAGAGAAATAATATCATGATAATGAGTAAGAAGGTAATGAAGTATGTAAAATGCCTTGCAAATTTTCTGCTTTAAAATTCTGTATTAACCTACTTGGAATTTTGTCAAACACCTGGTTTTCGATCTGATTTTATGCTGTCATAATTTTCTGATTGTTTTCCTTGGTTTGAAGAGAGCTCGGTTCATCACATAGTGGTAAATGCTCTAATACCACTGTAATGGCCTTGACCTGGTATGTGTAAGTTTGTGTTTTCCTTTGATGTGATAGTCTCCGTTTTGTCAAAAGGTTGTAATCTCAATGTATTCAAGAAATGACATTCAATAAATTGCAATTATGAATAAACTGTTTTAGCTGCAACATGTTCCCATGGCTTTCTTAACAGCAATACATTTCCACATTTCCTCAGTAAGCTGAGATAATAGCTTTAATAGTAATTTTATGAGCACCAATAGGACTGTAATACCCTAACAACAGCTCATAAACTCATATAGAGACATTATATAAATTTGTGCTTATCATTTTCAGACTTCAAAGATTCAGTTTATGATTGCAAATAATGTACAGCAGTAAAAGGTGACTGGTAAAAGGAGGTTCAGTGACTGAAACATTAATGAAACTCCCTTCCTTGAACCCTGGTCAAACCATACTTTGCATTTCATACATAACAGCAATATTGAGACTTTACCAGCAGTTGAAATATTAATTTCTGACCATAACAGGTCTGATTACAAGAATAGAGGACTCAGATTATAACAGTAAGATTATTACAGCCCTGTAGCTTACATAGATATTCAAACTTATTATTACTTTCAATGCAATACCAAGCAGAAGGGTCACACCTGAAATTGCAGCTCAGAGAAATAGAATAGCTTGGGTGATCATGAGACGCTGCTCAGAAATGTATTTCTAACCACGCAGAGTAAAGAGAGACCTCCCTCACGTCCCTCTCGGGAATACTGGCCGCACCAACACACAAAATGCATAAAATGATGAGTAACTAGTCGAACAGACCTGGGGGTAATATCTCAGACTTGAAGCGACCCCCAACTTGACAGGATGACACGCGTTTCTGCTCTCAGCATTCACGTCTTAACTCACACAAGTCAGAAGTCTCTTTGGATGCCCACGTCCCTCCTTCTCAATGATTCGTCTGGGTTCCTTGAAGCAAAACGACTTCTCTTGGCTTGCTAATGGTTGCGCCTCAGGTAATGAGAGGCACGTCCTTCCTTCTGCCCTGGTTCCTTCTTCCCACGACCTGGCATGAGTATAATAACTGAAACTTATGCACCTAGAGTTCGTCCATTAAGCCACGTCCACAAATCTGAAGCTCACACTCCCAAACTCGTTTTTCTACAGGTGCAAAAACTCCATATATTATGACTTCGAAAATCTGATGAGAACCATATTTTTCACTCCGCCATGGTACAAACAACTCGCAAAAATGTATTCCTTTCCAAATCCGCAGATCCTCCAGCTAGGGATAATATTCCATACCCGAAACTGGCTACCAAGGGTTTGCATCCCTCATGCGCAAAACTCAAGAGAGTTTCTTTACAGCAAAGTTGTAGCAATATGAAAAAGTGCGAATGAAATTTCAATGCTCCTCTTTTGTATTCTTTTTCTCCTTCCTCAAAAAGCCCGATAAAAAAACAACCATTTATTTCATTGGCTCCAACAAAACAAATAAGTGACTTTTGTAGTCTTAAATAAATATTTCCATAAGGCCCCTTTTATAAAATTTTCATAAAGTCACTTTGTCCAAAAACAATTTAATTAATTATTTAATATCACCTTAAGAAAATAATTTTTGAAACTTAGGCAATAATTAAATAATTAAATAATTGACTCCCTAATTTCATCAATTGCTTTCGGGAGTTAAAAAGGAAATGAGGCATCAAAGCGGCTATGCGAAAGGGGACATTACAAAGTATCAAAATATATGTGAGACAAGTGAGTGTATATCATAATATAATCTATTATCATGTTGTGTGTCACTAGGTGCAATACTATGTTGATTACCATGAGATGTACAAGAACAATCATCACATATCATATCATCCTAGATTGTGTGGATAAGTAAGGAAAAATCTCTTAAAATAGAAGGAAAAAAATGGAAATTTTCATGAAAGATGATAAGGTAGATATATATGAAAACAACTCCCTCATGGAACCTAAAATATCATAAATGTGGAAGAAATGTGTCATATCATCAAGGTTCAAATGATAGGAATCAATAAAGCTTGAGAACACCTTATAATTATTTCTATAAGTATGAAGATAATCTAAGAATAGAGAAATATTAGAATCCATGATAAATTATCTATCAATGAAGCACAAGCTAATTAGGTGGGACATATAATTGCAATAAATATAAATTTAAATGCAAGGGTTGGAGGTACTTAGCTCTAGAATCAATGATGTAGAAATATTGTCGATATCATGTTAAATCCATTCTCCATTGTCAAGAAACTTAAGATCTTGGTTTGATGATTGTATCAAGATCTATGTTGTCTCAAAATTTCTTGTGGTTAAATCCCAAGTGTTGTAGGGTCAATCCCAAGAAGTGTGGACTTGATGTAACATGTAAATTTGTAGTATGCCACATGAAAACAATCTAAAAAATTATGCTTTAGTAGACATGGTTTCCTTCACTTTGCATTAGTTGAATGCGTTAAGGTGGTGTACGGGGAAGTTATTGGGGAGAATTTTGACTCAATATATGATCATGCTCACTTAGGTCAATTGCCATGCTAAGGCAAATTAATGGTAATGAGGAATATTAAAGACATCAATCACCAACATGTAGATGTGATTCTTTTGTCCTTTTATAAATTCAAAGTGTGCTCAGACATTCTTTTTATTCTCAAATCTAACATATGAATTAATGACACATTAAATATCTTTAAATGCCATTACATAGCAACATGTTGAACAAATGTATGATAAATCAGCTCACAATGACCAATAGAAAGGGGCAAAAAATTTAAATATTTAAATTTTTGGTTCAATATTGTGTACTTTAGGATTGAATTAGGTCAATCTCATACCACACATAAACAACCTCAAGGGTAAAATGATCATTTCAAGGAATAGTGTAAATGTACATAAGTGCGTGCAAATGGAGATGGTTAAATTGTGAGTAACTAATGAGTATATGAAGATAACTATAAATGATGATAGAGTAAATACAAATAAAAATTAAACTATGAATCAAACCTAATATAAGAATGTGTCATGTGATAAGTAGGAGGTATTTCCCATAGCATGTCAAATTGTGATATTGCTATTAGAATTCAACTGTGTAGTTTTACGAGTCTAACTCATTGACCCATGTTTTATGAGTAGTGGTTCGCAAGAACCCATCTCTCATGATAATGAATGGTCCACTTGGCACTCATTGCATCTAGGTGATGCTCACAGAGGTGAAGCATTGGGCCTTCCCGAGAGGTCACCCATCCCAGTACTACTTCAGCTCAAGCACACTTAACCACAAAGTTTTCCCCAAGGTTAAACCCACTTAGCTTGCAACCCCCATTTGCAAAACCTTCAGCAAGTGTTGTGCCTTATGAACCATTCATTATAGAGCCGCTTTAGCTCATCAATTGATAAATATGAGGTACTTTCCACAGCGTGTCAAATTGTGATATTGCTATTAGGAATCAACGGTGCAGTTTTACGAGTCGAATCATAACATAAATATGCAAAATTCCTCATTAAAAATATTAATACTCTTATATTTTATTATAAATTGAAAATTTGACCCATATATTCAATTGAACAATTTAAATCTTTTTATCATGAAATAATTTTTTTTTTTTTTGCTAAGGATGATATCATGTATATATATATAATGGAGAAGACAGGGTGTTGTAGTGCATTGTAAGACATCAACATCCACACTAATTTTGTTTTTATTATGTTAAAAACACTTTCGGTTTTATGTTAAAACACTTTCGGTGGAAATTTCATTGCTCTCCTCCATATGTTGACTTAATGCAAAAGGGCGGTTTGACATTGTATCACTTTTTTCATAGTCAATTTTGAGATTATTTTCACGAGAGTAATTTTAGTAATAATTTGTCAATAATCCTAGGTTAGTTTGTCTTTCAATAATTTTTTAGGAGTTTTGGATTTATTTTTAAGGAAACAAATCTATTTTTTAAATAATTTAAGGTAAAGTAAAAAATTTAAAATTAGTATAGATATTTTAAATGTGTTTATTTTTAAAATAGTGATATATCAATTATTTTATTTATTTAAAGATTATTTTACTTTAAGCTAAATTATTAATTTAAAAATATTTTTATAATTTTTTATTTTTATTTTAAAATAATATATATTTTAAAATTATTAACTTAAACCAACAAATCTTATTATAATTATTAATAAAGTACATAAATACAATCTCATTTTTAAAAATAAAATATTTTCATTTAACTCTAACTTGTAATTGTAATAAACTATCATATATACCTTATATAATCTATATAATATAGGTCAAGATATATCATTTTCAAGACTTTTTTTTTTGTTGACTTCTATAGGAGCTGGTGTTACCATTGTAGGGTTATGCCTCTTGACTAACTAGCACTTGCATCTAAAGGAGGTTCAAGAATTACGCGGATAGAAAACTATATGTAAGTTAATATGTTAGAGTACGTGCTTGTGCATGGGTGTGTATGGAGTGAAATAAATTAGAGAAATCTAGTTTTTTCCTTTAAAGAGTATTATCATATTTTGAAATATTTGCATAAGATTTAAAACACAAAGCAATGCAAATGAAAAAAGAAAGTTGTCATCAAAATGACAAAAAAATATTGCAAATGAAAATTAAATGTTCCCATCTAATTGGAAAATCAATATTTTTCTAGCTTTTATGTGATAAGTGAGATTTTCCAAGCTTTTATTTTTATTTGAAGAATAATTTTTTAAATTTAAATATTATTTTATTAATAGTTATTTTATTAATTTATAATTATTTTAATTTATTTACATTATTTATTATTTTCATAGCTTTTGTAATTAAACTTCTTAATTTGTATTTTATTTTATTTATTTTGTTTTATTTATTTAATTTCTTATTTTTTAATTTTATTTGCTTTGTTTTATTATTTATTTTTAGAATTATTTTAATTACTTAAGAGTTATTTTAATTGATTTTAAAATTATTTAAGAATTTATTTTTCTTTATTTAAACTACAGTAAATCAGTTCTATTCTTCATATTGATTTTCAATGTACAAAAGCTTAAAACACTTAATACAAACCTTAAAAGTTACTTTCATTTCAAGAATTTTCATTTCTAATATTAGCCTTTCACTGCTAGATTGGGATTTGTAATTTGATTTTGAAGGCTTTTTTTTAAAATAAAAGAGGGTAAAAACTTTATTTCATCAAAAGAACAATACAAGGAGAGAGAACAACCAAAGTAAACCAAGCCTAAGGCCAACAAAACCCATCAAGTAACCCCAAGATACAATCTCATATCAGTAGTAATAAGCTCCTCCAACTCCTGAGACAAAAACTCAGATAGACCCCCCTAATCATCCACCTTCCAATCACCACCTTGATTCGATGCCCACTTGGCCAAACCATCAACCACCTTATTCCACTCTTGAGGGATATAGCAAAAAGTAATAGAATCCATCGCTCTCCCTAAAGAAATGATCTGCCTAATCACCACAGCTAGCTACTATTATGCATGTTTTGCACATACGCCCCGTTGTAGGCAGGGACCCCTCTTTTTTGCTCCTGACAGGCTGCTTTGCTCTTGTCTTGTTTTGCGTGCCACATTTTCCAAGCCCAAATTGGTCATGTTCCTTCAAACAATCAAATCCCCCTGACCAAATTCACCTACTTGGGGTATTCAAATTTGGGGAGAAACAAAGTCCCCCATCCCTTTTTTTCCTTTTGTCTTGTTCCCACTACCTTGGTCCCTGATTGTTCGATTTGCTTTTTTCTACATTTTTGACTTTGGGGACAACTTTCTGGTGGATTTGGGATGCTTTTGTGGTGCCTACGTGAACTGCCAAGGTTTCGTCAACGTTTCGTTAAGTTTCAGTGGTTTCAGAACTTTCCCTCCAGAACTCCTTCCCTCTTTAGTTGTTTTGAAACATCCGTGGACCCCTGACGATCCGCTTTCCACATTTTTTACTTTGGGGCCAACTTTTTGGTGGATTTGGGATGTTTTTGTGGTGCCTAAGTGAACTGCCAAGGTTTCGTCAACGTTTCGTTAAGTTTCAGTGGTTTCAAAACTTTCCCTCCGGAACTCCCTCCCTCTTTGGCTGTTTTGAAACATTCGTGGACCCCCAATGACTCAGCCTCCAGAACTCGGCCCCTCCATGGCCGTTTCTAAGACTTCGTCCCTCCGTGGCCGTTTTGAACATCCGTGGAGCCCTGACAACCTAGCCTCTAGAACCTGGCCCCTCCATGGCCGTTTCTGGGACTCTATTCCTCCGTGGCCGTTTTGAACATCCGTGGAGCCCCGACGACCCGACCTCCAGAACCTGGCCCCTCCGTGGCTGTTTCCAAGACTCCGTCCCTCCGTGGCCATTTCCAGGACTCCACCCCTCTGTCGCCGTCCAAGACTTTCCTTCCGGGCCGTCGTGTGCTCATTGCCTTTTCAAAAGGGCGGTGACCCTCTGGCTTTCCCCTTCCAAGCTTCTAATTTTTTCAAATGAGTCCAATCTTGAGGAAGCTTTTCTGGGCACTCTTCCTTCCCCTTTTCCCATGCGCTATAATTGAAAAATATTGGTTTTGCTATGTTTTGTGGGGTCCAGGAACTTCCCTTCCGGTTTGCTATCTCCCGTTCGCTACCTGCCCCCTTGGGCCCGCATTAATGTTTATGGTCCAAATGAGCTCCAAATATGAATATTATGATCTTTTGATGATGCATGGATGGATCTAACAAGGATTTGTAATATTTGACTAACGTTTTCCTTGATTTGTGTATGAAAGCACTTACGGTGTTTCATGTACGCAGGATTCAAGGAGCCTATTGTAGGTCCATCTAGAGACCCATCAAGAAAGTTGAGCAAGGAATGCGCATAGCTCCTGTCACCATTCATTTCATGTTCGCCTCTACTGCTAGCATGCACCAACAGGGTTGGAATTAGAAGAGGGCCTATGCCAAGGAAGTCAAGGACAAAAATGCAAGGAGGTGGCCTTGAAGAAAGCATAAGGGAGTTGTCCACCTAAATCAGGGGCAACCAATCTATTGATGCCAATCGTCGATGGGCTCGTTTGATCCAAGGAAGAACACTACAAACACATCAAGTAAGAAGACAACTTTCAAATAGTTTCAACTACAGTAAAAGGGAAATTAGCTAAATGACAAAACTACTACAACACCTGGGCACTAGATGACAAAACAGAGAAAAGACAAAGATGTATTTTAAAATTGTTGGATAATGGGGGGCAGGTGAAACCCTAATGTAAATCAAATCTAGGCCATTCGATGTAATTCAATCCTAACCATTCATTTGGGCTTTGGAAAACTATAAATAGGGGCTTGCCCCTCATTTGTAAGGGTTAGAGAGCTGTTGTAAAAAGCATTTGCAACAATAGAAGACAACATTGCATGATTTTATGGATGTTCTCTTTGATTTTGCTCATCTTGCATGGATGGTTCTACCTTCTATGTTAGTTCTAGTATTAGTTTCTTGAATGGGTGTCATGATGGTGTTGTTGTTATAGTATTTGATGAGCTTCCAACCCATACTTTTAGCAATTGTTGATGACAAGTTGTTGTGCAAAGTTATCCTGGGCTTCTTTCTGTCATTGCTGCAACCTCGTTCAATTGCATGTTCATGATGTGTATGTGTAATTTGAAAATTAGAAGACCTTAGAAGATTACACTGGTTTTGTGTAGCTGTAGGTTTCTCTTGGTCAAGCAAAACTCAGTTTAGGAAGCCTGTCTACTATAGCAACCACCATTGTTACTGTTCATTCATAGCTTAGGATTAGAATAGCTTTCTTAACCCTTCTCCTTTTGCTATTTCTTTTAGTCCTTAGAGTAGGATCTCAAGAATCACATGAAGCTAAATTAGATGAACTTGATGAGTTTCAACTTGCTGTTTTGAGTGGACAACAACTGTTCATTCACTTCCAACACTTTGAAACTGCATTTGCAAACCCAACTTCCCATGCTTTGTGACTCATTTGTAAGACCGCCTTGTGATTCCAACAAAATCACATGAAACAACTGAGATATTCCAAGCACTGTCAAGACCTGACATTAGATACCTTGGGATAGTTTTCTATAATCTGATTGTGGAAGATTGTCTTTCAAGAGAGGTAGTGCACCTATGCACTGCCTATGTTGAGAAGTGCATAAAAAACACATCAACAGCTACCAACTCACTACCTGAGAATCAGACTCACAAATAACTTGTCTCCACCCAAGAGCATAGGCCCTTTTGATAGCCACAAGAATAACCAAAGCCTCCATGAGATTGTTCAACTGTTGTCCAAAGAATTCTAAAAAGAAGAAATCCACAATCCCATCACTATCTCTTCCTATACCCCCCACACCAGCAGGACCAGGGTTACCCCTAGAAGACCCATCAGTATTAATCTTTAGAAATCCAAAGGGAGGGGGCTTCCAATGCCCCTCACGCACTGTCTTTCCTCTAACATTTTATCTCCCACTACTACCCAATCCACTCTTATCACAGCCTAAGAGCCCCAAATTCTAAAGAATTCCCATATCTCCTAGAGAGATGGGACCCGAAAGATCACACTTAGCCCCAATAGTCTCTTGAAGAACACCCATGATTCTCAACCACACTTGGCCCACGCAACCTCTTACCTAGAAAGATCCGGCAATTATGTTCTAACCAAACTTGCCAAATAATTAAGGTAGGTCCAATAGCCCACACAATATGGAGAGATGAAGCCTTAGTAGAAGGGCCCCCCCAACTACAGCCAAAATTCCTCCAAAGAAGAGACATGCCTGTACGGATGATTCCAGGAATTCCACTAGTAATGTAAAATCTCTCTAACAAAAGAGCACTGAAAAAAAGGTGGGGCATATTCTCATCACTATTAGAGCACATCAAACACATGGAGGGGCCTTGAAACCCTCGCTTCCAAAGGTTCTCCCAGGTCAGACATCTACCACACATCACAAGCCAAGAGAAGAAGTTACTCTTGGGCCAAGATAAATTATTCCAAATTTTCTTACACCAAGTAACCCTCGAACTTCCATACAGCTGCTCTTCGAGCATCTGATACCCAGTTGCAACAGAGTACTTACCTTTCTTATCCAGACCCCAAGCCAGAACATCCTTGTGCAAGAGAGAGTTACAAAATCTACTCTCAAGAATCCTGGCAAGCTCCTGACAATCCTCTCTCAATATCCCAGGAGGCCATTCTTGCAAGTCCTTCCACTTAAAAATAGTAACCTGGTCCAAAAGTTGAGGGGATTTATAATCCATTACATACCTCCAACTAGCCTCCAGAAAATTTTTGCTTAAATCCTAAAGATGAGGATGAGTGGCCAAAATTAGAGGATGCCCATCCAAGAATCAGTCCAAAAAAAAGCCTTTGAACCTTTATTGTAGATCCAAAATAGCCATTTCTTAATCAAATCTACTCCCCTTTTTAGTGTGCTCCAAACCATTGAGCCCTTGTTCAAAAGACTGAATCGAGGAACCTCTCCACCATCAACCCCACCCAAATATTTAAAAGTGAGGATCCTCACCCAAGTATGCTGCTGCTGAGTACACCACTGCCAATAAAGTTTCATAGCCAAAGCCTGCCCATTTAGATCAGCCCGTCGCAACCCAAGACCCCCTTCCTTCTTCAGGTGACATAAATCCTCCCACTTCACTAGGCTCCATTTTTGCAAAAGGATATTTCTAGACCAAAGGAATTTCCGACAAAGACACTCAAAGTCTCTAATGAAGCTAGTTGAAGCCGACAACACAAAACACTTGTAAATCGAAAGTGCTTGGACCACCAACTTAAGAAGAGTAACTCTGCCAGCAATAGACAACCATCTACATGTCCAATGACTGAACTTCTTGCGAAATTTCTCAATCATCTCCCGCCAAAACCCTTTCGGAAGTGATCACACCGCAATAGGAATACCAAGATAAACAAAGGGGAGTGAACCAATCTAAAATATGAGAATCCTATAAATTCTCTGTTGGATAAGCTTAGGAGTATTGAAGAAATAAATAGAGGACTTACTCTCATTAATACTCTGCCCCGAAGCCTTTAAGTAGCAATCCAAGGCAGCCCTCAAATTAGCAGATTCCTCTACTTTAGCAACCCCCATCAGGGTAGTGTCATCAAAAAATTGTAAGTGAGATTGAGCCGGAATCCCATTACCTCGACGCCACCCCTGAATCAATCCATGCTCCACACAAGACCTCAAAAATCTCCCAAGCCCCTTAGCCATCAATAGAAACAAATAAGGAAACAACGAATCCCCTTTCTGTAGACCTCTGGAGGCCCCAAAAAGCTCTGAAGGCTCCCCATTGATCAACACTGAGAAGGAAGTCAAAGTGACACAACTCCCAATCCATTCAATCCAATCGCTACCAAACCCAAAGGCCTTCAGAATCTTGAAAAGAAAATCCCATTTGACACGATCATAAGCTTTTTCCATATCTATTTTAATGAACATATCCTTTTCCTTGGAGGCATTCATAGAATGCACAATCTCAGCCGTAATGACAATCCCGTCAAGGATTTGTCTCCCAGCCATAAACCCTCCCTGCTCCTCAAAAATCAATCTGTCCAACCATGGCTTCAGGCGCTCAACAATCAAATTAGTAATAATTTTGTAGACCACATTACATAAGGCAATTGGTCTAAAAAGATCCAACACATTAACACCCTCCTGTTTTGGGATAAGTGCTAAGAAAGTAGCATTCATGGCTTTAAGAATTTGCTTGTTCCTTTGGGACTCTTGAACAACTCCAAGAAGGTCAAGCTTGATAATCTCCCAAAACTCCTGGAATAACTCAATAGGGAACCCATCAGGTCCTAGAGCTTTACCTTTCTTCATTTGAAACACAATCCCCTCCAACTCCTCTAGAGAGATTGGTCCGATAAGAGAATAATTCATATCCTTCATCACTAAAGAAGGAATACACTCTAGGATATAATCCTCATCTATGCCGGTCAGAGGGGAGTCCTCAAAGAACAGGGTGGAAAAATATCTAACAACTTCATTAGCAATCTCAACAGAAGAGTACAAAAGATTCCCATCCTATGACTGAATAGAAGAAATGATGTTGCCTTGTCTTCTATCTTTGATCGAATTATGAAAGAAAGAGGTATTCCTATCTCCCTCCTGAAGCCAATCAATATGAGACTTCTGCTTCCAAAAGATCTCCTCCCGAAGCTCCCACTCCTCCACAAATTTCATAGCCTCAGCCTTAGCCCTACTCAACTCCTCTGAAAGCTCCTGATCCTGGAACTGATGCGTTATGGACTTCAACTGAACTTGAGCCTCCCTTTTAGCTAGAAACACATTACCAAAGTGGTACCTATTCCAGCGCTTTAGCATATATTTAATGAATTGAAGCCTTTTAGCAAAGGAGTACATAGTAGTGTCAAAAGCTAGTTTTTCGACACTCCACTAACCCCTAACAAAATTATGAAGAGACCCATCATGAAGCCACATGAGTTGGAATCCAAAGGATTTCTTCTTCTTAGGAAATCTTGACAAACAAGCTAAGAATTTTATTGGCCAATGGTCAGAATCCCGCCAATCCAGAATCTCAGAGCTAGTCACCCACCTATCACCAACCCAGAAGCTGGAAACCAGAAACCTATCCAGCTTTTCAGAGATAGCATCCATCCCAGTCCTTTTGTTATTCCAAGTAAACAACCCATTCCTAGGCTTGATGTCCACCAAATTCAAACATGCCATATTATCTCTAAGGAGCTCAGAGGAAGGATCTAAATAACCAGTACCACCCCTTTTCTCCTCCAAAGAACAGATAGAATTAAAGTCTCTAGCCAAAACCAAAGGGAGGAAAGGCTCCAGAGACTGTACATACTTAACATGTGACCACAAATTAACCTTACCTAGGAAATCCACAGGAGCGTAGATGTTAGTGAAGAGGATCTTCTCACCAGACTCAAGACCAACATCAACAAAAGAGACAGAGTGACGATCAACAATCCACCAATAAGGGGAAATTTTGCACGGGTCCCATAGACAAGTGAGGCCCCTAGAACTACCCATAGCTCCCACACACTGACACAACACGCAACCCCAGATTATTTTCTAGGTCCAATATACTAGCAGTTGACATCTTGGTTTCTTGCAAAAAAACTAAATCAGGAGATTGCACCCGAATTAAATCCCAAATAGCCTTTTGTCGAGGGATTCTATTCATACCCCTTATATTCCAAGACAAAAAAATCATCGAAGATTCTAGGAAAAGTGGGCATCAATAGTTCTCACCAACCCTGATTCCACCAAAGTTTCCTCGATTAACTTAACTTTTTCCTGATCCTTCTTCCTTTTGGATTTTAAAGGCTTCTTTGTAATGCTCTTTTTAAGGGGTTTTTGTTGCAAGCCCAACGAGGTAGAAGAATCCTTACACTTGCTAGTCTCCCCACCACCTTTCTCTATTCCTAGACCTGAACTAGGTATACTCGATTCCAAAGAAATTTCTTGTAGCACCAAGGGTTCCTTCAACATAGCATTTGAGGTATGAAGTCTCACGACCAACTGAGTTGTGGGGCTCTTTGACATTGACTGATTTCCTAGAGAGTCATGTTGATTCTCTAAGAGATGATCCACAGTAGACCCATTCGCAACCTGCATATCTATAGGAACACCCTCCTCCTGAACCAATTCCTCTAGTGCATCAAATTTGTTAAATGTTTCATCCTCTTGTCTATCTTTAATAGACCTTTTCTAACCCTTGTTTCGATTGCAGGACTTCACCAAGACAAAACCATCCTTATCCATCACCATCCCTTGCATAGGGGTTTTACCTTTATCCAAATTCTGAGTTAGTTGCGAAGAGGCATTACCCCTACCAAAATTGTTAACAGCTCTAGGGCACTTCTGCTGAAGATGACCATACTCATGATACATTCAACAATAGAAATAAAAGGTCTCATAATCCAGCTATTGAGTCCAAGAGGTGGATCCAACACTCATATCAATTGAATCTGGCAGTGCCTTGTTCAGATCCATTTCCACAAAAACACGAACATAAGAGAAAATATTCTTAGACAGGGTCTGTTGCGAAGGTCCAATGGGTTTGCCAAGCATTAAAGCAATCATCTGCAAAATATCATTTCTCCAGCATTCCAATGGCAAATGGGGCAGGCAAACCCAAACCGAAACCCTCGAAGGGAACTCCTCAGCAGAATTGAAGCCCATATGCCAAGGTTTAATGAAAAGGCCCACCTGATTGTAGAAATATGGCCCTCCTTCAAATGCATGATTTCGGTTAGTAATGCATGAAAAATCCACCAGAAAGAAATTATTAGCAGCCAACAAAATCTCAAAATCACCCTCTGGATTCCAAGTCCTACAAATCCAAGATTCCAAGAAGGGAAGCGACACCCTCAGTCCCATAAGCTTACAGATCAATACATGATTACAATAGTACTCAAAATAATTCACAACAGATTCTGGTTGAATGACCAACATGGGATGATCAGATGATCTCTCTAAGCATCCATTAACCTTATGAAGATGAATCCCACTGTTATGAGTCGAACCACTACTTGGGTTTTCCATGTAAGTGCCCTCGACGAGCAACACCCACAACACCGCTCACCACAGGAAAAAAACCACTTACAATCAAGAACCAACCAGTCATCAGCCCAAAGCCTCCCCCTCGTAGCCAAAGGAAGAATCATAATACAACTCAAACACCGCACACTGATCTATTGAATATAATCCAACCCACACACTGCAACCCACACAACCAAAGAGAGGACCACCCCAGTGGAAACCGTGGCACCCAAAACACAGCAGAAAAGAAAAATCTACAAACACAAAAATATCTCCCCCCTCCCCCGCACGCAGCAAAAAGACCCCACCCCACCACCAAGCAGAAACGACACAAACCAAATGACAAAGATGCATGGACATGCAAGGAGGATTGGCTTCATGCATCACAACCATTATAGGCCATGGGAATTCACCTGCTCATAGCCCAACATCACCACCCTTCCCATTTCTGAACTCAATTTGATTTTGAAGGCTTGCCACCATAACTAGCTTAAATTATTTTCAATTTTCAACTATATTTAATCTAGAAGGCTTACTACTAGAAAAATATTTTATTACTTCTAAATTTTTGTATCAATGGCTATATTGAGTTATGCAACTTGTCACCAACAAGAATTTTCTATAATAATTAAACTGACCCTTTTCAATGTATGCTCACCTTGCCACTACATTGCACACAATTTTACTTTGAACACATTCATCTTGAATGCATGCATAATGCAATAGTGATTTAGTATTGATTGCAGATTGCAAATTTATATTTTTAATTAGATAGATCTATTATGTATGGTTTTACTTATTAAGATAACTTCTTAGTAATGGGAAATCAAATCATGTTAGTTACTTGAGCATCTTTTATGTGAAAATTTATGCTGATTGAAGAAATCTAAAGCAATCTACACATTTCCAAAGGTATTTATTTATGATACAAATATATAACAAGATTGCCAATGCTCAAAGTTTCTTAAGAAAGTGATGATGAATAACAACACATTAGAGAAGAATTACATGGTCCTCGTGAATGTTGATTTGAATTTGATCAGAATTTGAAAAGTAAACTAATAGTAGTTTTTCTTATCAGCCAACAATAGTGTTTGCTATTCACTTGCAAGATGCAAGTGACCACTCCAAAAATGACATTGCATTTTCCAGCTCTATCAATCCTATAGTAAATAAATTGAGGAAAATATCTCATTTAATACTGGCATTGCCATTATAGTTGGAGTACCTTGATCCATTTTAGAAATCAAGGCAACCAAAAATCAACTATGTTCAAGAGTTTGAAAATTGGTTATCAAACTTATCAGTATCAAGGTTGATAATTCTTATCATCCTATTTGATGACAAAAATTTATGGCAATAGGTTAAGGGTGATCTAGAATAGTACAACAATTGATTTTCCCAATATTTTATCAACTAAGAAACATGAAAACATTTTTCTTTAGATACGTTTTCCCATGTCTCTTATCTCACATAATTTCCATTCTTGATTTAATAAGAATCTCCCCAAAATCAACCTTCTCTTAAAAGCATAATTAAAAGAACATACCTTTATTAGATTGGTAACTATGGGTAATGATGATGATGTATATACTCTGTCTCCTGCATTTCTTGCCTAGCCATAAGACAACTGGTATTCATATGAGTAAACAATATAGTAGGTATATTACTACATCCATGGATAATATTCGAAGGAAGCATTCATGTTCATGGCCAAATCAATACATTGTAAAGAGAAAGTAGATAAAGGATTTACAATAGATTAATGATATTTATGGGAAACCTAGGTAGTGATTGAATGCATCAAAGAAAACATCTTCGAAAAAGTAGAAATAGATCAGTTTTTTTATCACCAAGAAGAAAGAATACATAATTGGAAACAATTGTTGGCATCAATTGTTAGTGTAATTAATTATTTATTACAGTAGCATAAGTTAACTTAGGTCTTGCATTAATTTAATTTATTCTTAGGTTGCATCATTAGAAAATCATAAATAATGGGGTAATTCCCCTTTCCATGTTTGTAGGAGATAAGATTCCTTCTAGAAGATGAGTTGTCCTTCTAGAACTTATCTCAATATTTTATCATTTCCTAGGTAGGGTTCACATGTTGTCACATGTTAGATCGTGACGCATGGAAACATCATATTACATCTTGCATCTCCCTCATGCCTATATATTCAAGGAATTTTTACATTTGTAATTATCTATTATTCTAGATCAATAGCAATCTCCATTTGCATGCCCTTAGTTGCAAAAATTTATGTGTGGTTGAATTTCCTCTTGGAAAAGATCCAAGTCAGAAGTCTCTTTGGATGCCCATGTCGCTCCTTCTTAATGATTCGTCTGGGTTCCTTGAAGCAAAACGACTTCTCTTGGCTTGCTAATGGTTGCGCCTCAGGTAATGAGAGGCACGTCCTTCCTTCTACCCTGGTTCCTTCTTCCCACGACCTGGAATGAGTATAATAACTGAAACTTATGCACCTAGAGTTCGTCCATTAAGCCACATCCACAAATCTGAAGCTCACACTCCCAAACTCGTTTTTCTACAGGTGCAAAAACTCCATATATTATGACTTCGAAAATATGATGAGAACCATATTTTTCACTCCGCCATGGTATAAACAACTCGCAAAAATGTATTCCTTTCCAAATCCGCAGATCCTCCAGCTAGGGATAATATTCCATACCCGAAACTGGCTACCAAGGGTTTGCATCCCTCATGCGCAAAACTCAGAGAGTTTCTTTACAGCAAAGTTGTAGCAATATGAAAAAGTGCGAATGAAATTTCAATGCTCCTCTTTTGTATTCTTTTTCTCCTTCCTCAAAAGGCCCGATAAAAAAACAACCATTTATTTCATTGGCTCCAACAAAACAAATAAGTGACTTTTGTATAGTCTTAAATAAATATTTCCATAAGGCCCCTTTTATAAAATTTTCATAAAGTCACTTTGTCCAAAAACAATTTAATTAATTATTTAATATCACCTTAAGAAAATAATTTTTGAAACTTAGGTAATAATTAAATAATTAAATAATTGACTCCCTAATTTCATCAATTGCTTTCGGGAGTTAAAAAGGAAATGAGGCATCAAAGCGGCTATGCGAAAGGGGACATTACAAAGTATCAAAATATATGTGAGACAAGTGAGTGTATATCATAATATAATCTATTATCATGTTGTGTGTCACTAGGTGCAATACTATGTTGATTACCATGAGATGTACAAGAACAATCATCACATATCATATCATCCTAGATTGTGTGGATAAGTAAGGAAAAATCTCTTAAAATAGAAGGAAAAAAATGGAAATTTTCATGAAAGATGATAAGGTAGATATATATGAAAACAACTCCCTCATGGAACCTAAAATATCATAAATGTGGAAGAAATGTGTCATATCATCAAGGTTCAAATGATAGGAATCAATAAAGCTTGAGAACACCTTATAATTATTTCTATAAGTATGAAGATAATCTAAGAATAGAGAAATATTAGAATCCATGATAAATTATCTATCAATGAAGCACAAGCTAATTAGGTGGACATATAATTGCAATAAATATAAATTTAAATGCAAGGGTTGGAGGTACTTAGCTCTAGAATCAATGATGTAGAAATATTGTCGATATCATGTTAAATCCATTCTCCATTACATGTTAGATCGTGACGCATGGAAACATCATATTACATCTTGCATCTCCCTCATGCCTATATATTCAAGGAATTTTTACATTTGTAATTATCTATTATTCTAGATCAATAGCAATCTCCATTTGCATGCCCTTAGTTGCAACAATTTATGTGTGGTTGAATTTCCTCTTGGAAAAGATCCTTTGAAGTGTGCGCAACTTCATTGGATGATTCAACATCCATTATTTCAACATGGTATCAGAGCTATTCCATTCAGAGTTCATCTAGGATCAAGAAATTTGGGCGAGAGAGATTCATTGCAGGCTACTTGACTCCACCCGGGGACCAAGCTGATTTCTGGAGAAGATTGAGTCAGATCCGAGCTCACCATTGTCTTTAGAAGGCCTTGAAACCCTAGGATTTCATATTCAATCATCAAAATCAGATACATCATCTCGGGAGCAATTAGAGGTATTTTAGGGTTTGCAAAATCAACCGTACTATCTGTACAATTTGTAGTAAAAAATCACCCGATCAGTCATCCTCTGAGGCAAAAAAAATTTAGTCGCAGGCTTATTTTCTATTTCAAAAAATATATATTTGGGCTATTTTATTGTTTGGAAAAATAAAATCTATATTCGGGAAATTTCTCCATAGATTACAAAAAAATCAAACCGACTGCATATTAATATTACCAGTTAGCATCAAATGGTTTTTTAATTTTTGGAGACTAATATTTCTATCGACATTATTATTTAGGGTTTAATAAAATCATTGGTCAGCATAATCATATTGGGGTTTGATTAAATTCTATCAGGCTTATTTTTTTTTTAATTGCTCTAAGCAATATTCAAAAAATATATATATATTGGAGGTCGTTTTCATTTAATGGTCTGCAAACTAGTTCTTCGTCAGCCGCATTGACTACATATTGTAGGGGTTCGTACCTTGATCACCGGTCACATCCACGTTGTCGCTATCGACTACCCGCCAGCCAATCCACCCTCCTGCTGACCATTCCTCCTATCGCCACCGAGTTATCTCCATTGTTGGTGTTTTCTGGAGCCCTCACAGCCGACCCTTGGTTCCATCGAAAACCAAGGGGTTCGATCTATCCAAGCGGAGCCACCATTGTATGGATTGCATCGCCCGTTTCTCAGCCCCATCGCCACTCTAGGAGGGAGCCCATTTTTTTCCACACACAGCCTCGTGGTCACATCAATGACCAGGAACTAGCCCGAAGGGGGCTAATTTTTTGCACCCCGTTAGCCTGCAGAGTGCCTAATCTAGGCCTTTTTTTCATTTTTTCATAACTTTCACCCAGGGTATCGAAAATAAAAAACGAGATACAGTCGGAAAGAGGATTTGGTCTACTTTCTAGTGGTGACATTAATTTTATAGAATTTTATTGTCAGAAAAATATACACTCAACTAAAGTCAACCCTTCATTTTGGACTTAAAGGCTCATATCTTCTCATCAGATTGTCAGATTTTGGTGATTCCAACGACATCAGGAAGGTAATTCAAAGCTTTTTTTATTAGTTCATTCACTTTGATCAGTTTCAACTCTAGGTACTCTTGCATTGGTTTTGTTCAATTCGGTGCATTTGTTCAATAACTTAGATATCCTGAAGCTTGAGAAAAGGATTTTTGCATTAGATGGCATCACTTCAGTTGTATATCATATTTGGAAGTCTCTATTTTCTATTGAAGGTCATTGTCTTTGTTTTTTGGAGAAATTTGATAGTACATTATGGGGCTTGCATATACTCCTTTGACTATGTTGCATAAGGGAAACTATAAAAAATGGTGAGATGGGATCATCCACCATCTCCGATCACTTGATTTATTGTCACATTTGTATGGTATGGTTCCCCATCCGAGTGAAGGTATTCATGAACTTGCTTGGAGTTGCAGTAGATTCACTGTCTTAGAGATCATTGGAATGCAAGTTGATTGTGATGTTTTGAAATTCATTGATCATTGTGATTGTCCTCATATCGTTTGGACTAAGCTTTGGGAGATATATGGAGATTTAGACACTCCACCATTCCCCGATGGTCATGATTCAGAATTTCATTCCTCATATCAGATACCCCACGATGATATTGTTGTGTAGGAGGTTGTTTGTTTGGATTGCCTTGAATCTTCTAAAGAGGTTGATAAGGTTTCTTCAAATGTTCCTTCTTCACCTTCAGAGACAGTTGGTATCCCTTCACATTCAATGATTCCTTGTTTGGAGTCATTGATTGAGGCTTCCATCATCTCTATCCATTAGGACACATTCAATTTTCTAGACTTGAAATCACAAGATGGCTTTGTTTTAGGGATTGTTGACTTGGCTATTTCTACAGGTTTGGAAGACATTCTTGAGGGGATATCATTCCTCTATTTAGATTCCACTTTGGAGAGTTCTCTTGAGTCTCCTCATTCCTTTTTCTCAACCTTGATTGGGGATCTTGAGACTACTTTGGAGGCACTTGTTTTCTCTTCAGAGATTTCATGTATGAGACTTCTTCCCTCTCATTCCATTCACGAGTTGGAGTTTCTTTAGCATCTACCATTGGATCTGCCTCTTCCTAGTGGGAGACATGTGGTTTGGACACCTTCATTGCTTCAGACTTCTTTTAGTTGTTTTGAGGACACTTCATTCAGGGGGGAAATCTAGTCTCCATCTATTCCTTCCATTGAAGGATCATTGTACTGTTGTCTTTGGATCTTGTTCAACATCAATTTTATGGTTTGTCACCTTCTTCATTGATTGGGAATGTACCTGAGTTGATTGTGGCATCTTCATCATCAGGAAATGAGACACATGAGTAGTTTTCAAAGACATCATCAACATCCATATTCATCCTTCCTTCCTTCAATTCCTATCCAGAATGGGAAGCATCCCTACAGTTGCACTTGGTTTTGTTAGTTGTTTGTCGACATTGGATCATGTTCTATCTTCAGACACTTACCATTTTTGTAGGTGATCTCATGTTTTGGGGAGGCTATATAGTCTCTCTATTTCCCTCCTATGGGGGGGCTATTGATTGTATTGTATCCATGTGACAGATGGTGTAATTGGGGGATATTTGGGAGTCCTCCATCCTTCCCATCCTTTCTCACTTCTCTGCATTTCATCTCCTTTTTGGAGAGGGATTTTGTTCCCATTGGGTTTTCCCCTTTTCTCCGTTTGTGGGAGATTAGCTGCATTTTCATTCTCATCATGTAAATGGGTACCTAAAATGGCCATCATGTAGCTGGGACCCATCATCCATCATCATCATTGCATTTCCTCCCTAAGTTGCACTTATGGGGGGTGTTAGTGTAATTAATTATTTATTACACTAGCATAAGTTAACTTAGGTCTTGCATTAATTTAATTTAGTCCTAGGTTGCATCATTAGAAAATCATAAATAATGGGGTAATTCCCCTTTACATGTTTGTAGGAGATAAGATTCCTTCTAGAAGATGAGTTGTCCTTCTAGAACTTATCTCAATATTTTATCATTTCCTAGGTAGGGTTCACATGTTGTCACATGTTGTTAGATCATGACACATGGAAACATCATATTACATCTTGCATCTCCCTCATGCCTATATATTCAAGACTTTTGTACATTTGTAATTATCTAATATTCTAGATCAATAGCAATCTCCATTTGCATGCCCTTAGTTGCAACACTTTCTGTGTGGTTGAACTTCCTCTTGGAAAAGATTCTTTAAGTGTGAGCAACTTCATTGGATGATTCAACATCCATTATTTTAACATCAATAATTGAAACATACTAAAATTAATGGGTAAATCTATAGAAACGTGGGTACAACTCACTTCTACATAGTAGTAGAGAAGAAATCATGCATAATTGGAAACAATTGTTGGCATCAACAATTGAAAGATACTAAAATTAAAGGGTAAATCTGCAAGCAAGTGGGTACAACTCACTTCTATGTAGCAGCGGAGAAGAAAGCATGCATAATTAGAAACAACTGACGACATCCGTAATTTAAAATACAAAAATTAATGGGTAAATTTGTAGGAAAGCAGGTACAAATCACTTCTACATAGCAACGAAGAAGAAAGCATGCATAATTAGAAATAGCTAATGGTATTTGCAATTGAAAAATACTAAAATTACTGGGTAAATCTACAAGAAAGCGGGTACAACTCACTTCTACGTAGCAATAGAGAAGAAAATCATGCATAATTCAAAACAGCTACTAGCATCCACAATTGAAAGATACTAAAATTAATGGGTAAATCTACAGGAAAGAGGGTATAACTCACTTCTACATAGCAGTGGAGAAGAAAGCATGCATAATTGGAAACAACTATTGGCATCCATAATTGAAAGATACTAAAATTAATGGGTAAATTGCAGGAAAGAAGATACAACCCACTTCTACATACCAGTAGAAAAGAAAGCATGCATAATTAGAAATATTTGCTAGCATCCGTAATTGAAAGATACTAAAGTTAATGAGTAAATTTGTAGGAAAGCGGGTACAACTCACTTATACATAGTAGCAGAGAAAAAAACATGCATAATTGGAAACAACTGCTGGCATCCATAATTGAAAGATACTAATATTAATGGGTAAATATGTAGGAAAGTGGGTACAACTCACTTCTACGTAGCAGCAAAGAAGAAAGCATGCATAATTGGAAAAATTTGTTGGCATTCGCAATTGAAAGATACTAAAATTAATAGGTAAATCTGATGGAAAGTGGGTACAACTCACTTCTATGTAGTAGCAGAGAAGAAAGCATGCATAATTAGAAACAATAGTTGGCATCAAAAATTGAAAGATACTAAATTTAATGGGTAAACCTACACAAAAGTGGGTACAACTCACTTCTATGTAGCAATGGAGAAGAAAACATGCATAATTAGAAACAACTGGTGGCATCAATGATTGAAAGATACTAAAATTAATGGGTAAATTTGTAGGAAAGTGAGTACAACTCACTTCTACATAGCAGTAGAGAAGAAAGCATGCATAAGCAGAAACAAATGTTGGCATCAACAACTAAAAGATACTAAAATTAAAGGGTAAATTTGTAGGAAAGTGGGTGCAACTCAATTCTATGTAGTAGCGGAGAAGAAAGCATGCATAATTGGAAACACCTACCGACATCAACAATTGAAAGATACTAAAATTAATGGGTAAATCTATAGGAAAGCGGGTACAAATCACTTCTAAGAAAGAATGCATAACCATAAATAACTACTGGCATCAACAATTGAAAGATGCTAAAATTAATGGGTAAATCTACAGGAAAGTGGGTACAAATCACTTCTATGTAGTAGAGGAGAAGAAAGCATGCATAATTAGAAACAACTATTAGCATTAGCAATTGAAAGATAGTAAAATTAATGGGTAAATTTGCAGGAAAGCGGGTACAAATCACTTCTACATAACAATGGAGAAGAAAGCTTGCATAATTAGAACCAATTGTTGGCATAAACAATTGAATGACACTAAAATTAATGGTTAACTCTATAGGAAAGCGAGTACAACTCACTTCTATTTAGTAGTAGAGAAGAAAGCATGGATAATCAGAAACAACTGTTGGCATCTGCAATTGAAAGATAATAAAATTAATGGGTAAATCTATAGGAAAGTGGGTACACCTCACTTCTATGAGTAGCAGAGAAGAAATCATGCATAATTAGAAACAATTTCTAGCATCAACAATTGAAAGAAACTAAAATTAATGGGTAAATCTGTAGGAAACAGGGTACAACTCACTTCTACGTAGCAACAAAGAAGAAAGCATGCAAAATCAGAAACAATTGTTGGCATCAACAATTGAAAGATACTAAAATTAATGGGTAAATCTACAAGAAAGCGGCTACAACTCACTTCTACATAACAACAGAGAAGAAAGCATGCATAATAAAAAATAGTTGTTGGCATTAGCAATTGAAAGATAATAGTAATCCCCAAAGGATATTCACAATGGAAGATCCACATTCTGGTTCAGTCATGTGGATTTTTATCATTCAGTGTCATGATACTATCCTTCCTTATTTAACATGGGAGGTGAATGATGGGGAGAAATTCCACTTCTGGTTGGACTCGTGGAATGGCCTTCCACCTCTTAATTCGGTGTTAGAATTGCAGCCTTTGGTACAAGTTTTTTCAGAAGTATGGGGCACTAAGCTAATAGATTATGTAGCTGCAGTTGATATTCATTCTCATAAAGTTATTTGGAAGGAATTTAATATGTTGGATATTACTCCGTGTCAAGAGTCAACTTTAATTAGGGAATTGGGCACAAGGGAAGTTTTGTTTTCAGGGAAAGTAGACAGATTATTGTGGGCTCCTATAAAAGATGGAAATTACTTAGTAAAGGAATGATATAAATCAATAATGGTAAGGGCATCTCAGTCCCAATCTCACAGAGCCTTCTCCTTTTGTTGGAATTCTATGTCACTCCCTAAGGCTGGAAGCTTTGCTTGGTTAGCACTCAAGAAGCGAGTTTTGACAAGTGATAGACTGCATAAATTGGGCATAGCGGATCCTTTCACTTGTGTTCTATGTCAAGAATCTATTGAAAATGTGGATCATCTTTTTGTTAGTTGCAAAATAGCTCAAGAATGTTGGGAATTTGTAAGAGGTAAACTTAATATTTCTTTCCCATTGCCTATCAATCTTTGGAATCTTTTTTCAAGTTGGCCTGTGTTGTATAAATCTTCATTTTATGCCTGTATTTGGAGAGAAATGCCTTCTTTGGTTATTTGGTGCATTTGGTGGGAACGTAATCAAAGAATCTTCAGGAAACAATCTCAATCAGTGCAGCAACTTCTTTTTAAAATAGAGAAGCAAATTTTAGAGGTAGTCAATTCTTTTGTTAGAAATAATAAAAATCACTCATCCACATTCACTAAATAGGATAATTGGATTTTAAACCAGTGGGAATACATATCCAAGCTAGTCTTTGGGTCTAATTAGAATCAATGTTCTCTTAAGGTGGATAAAACCAAAATTAACTGGTCTCCTCTGATCCTAGATTTTGTAAAATTGAACTTTGATGGAGCTTGTAAAGGTAACCTAGGTGTTTCAGGGGCGAGAATTTGTATTCGTGATTCAAAGGGTTTGTTGTTAATGGCCCAAGCTCTCAAACTGGAAGATGATACAAATAATATAGCAGAGGTGAAGGATCTACTTCAAGGCTTGCTTTTGGTAAAGGAAATGGGTCTGAATAAGGTGCATATTGAAGGGGACTCCCTTATCATTATAAATGCATGTAAACTGAAAAGCATTTATTATTGGAAAAACTGTTATATTTTACGGAAAGCTTGGTCATTGATAGACTCCATTCAAGAGGTGCATATTTCTCATGTTTATCATGAGGGAAATCATATTGCAGTTAGACTGGCCAATATGGGTTGTGAAGGAAGAGAGTTTAAACATAATGACTTGCTTGGGATAGCAAGAGAAGACTCTTATTTGTATGATCTATTGCTTGCCAAACAAAGCTTTCCAAATATACCAAGTTTTTAAAGGTGCAAGGCTGGAAAAAAAGCTATTGAGTGCTACTACACTTATTGGCGTCGCAATGACAAGATGAGTCAGTATTATGCTATGCATAATGTGGCTAAATTCTCCACGGTGGATAGGCTTTGTGCTTATTCATAGTTTTTTATTCTCAACTTGTTTTCATTGTGCAGGTACATAAGCAGGTATGCGAGTAATTATGGAACATAACTGGGCTAGTGGTTTGATGTGATGCGCTCAGGGAAATGTGCCTTCATTCTACGGTGGGAAAGCCACCCTTATTTCTTCATCATTTCATATCTAATGATTATTTGTTATGGTGTCAATGGGTGGAGGCCTTTTTATTTGCGTCGGGCCAAGGGAGACATATCCATTTTCTATTTTGTCTACAAATTGGTAAACAAAGTAGGTGGCAGTGGTAGAGTGGTAGAATTGGTGAGCAGGTTTCGTGTCTTCTCTAGGTGACAAAATTTGTGCTTCGTATCATACAAATGGCACATCCTTGGAATCTTAGGTTCTCCATTCAAACACAAAACTGGGAGAAGTCGTTCGAAGCAGATCTTTTAGATGAAGACCTTTCTTTAATATTTTCTATGGAATTCCCTAGTGTAGTAGACAACATTCAGACCGTAATTGGGAAGGAGATTACTAATCCTGCCTCATGTCAGGTGATCCTTCCTTCTCAAGTTTTGTCAAATTTCTGTTCAAATTTCCTTGACATTTCTCAATCTTTTAAGGAATTGGAATTAGTTGCGTAGAAGTATGTTAAGAGTCATTTTTTTGATGGTCATGCATTGCTCATGGCAGTTCAGGGGTATTGTTTCTTTAAGGGTAAAGGGTTAGTAGGAGGGATTTTTTTCACATAAACTGCTAAGAAAGTGCTAGGTTTTGAATGAGTTATATGAAGCCATGAAGATGGGGTTATAGGGCATAAATGATCATCTATTTCTGAAGGCTTTGAGAAAGAATTCCCATTCTGTTTGTGCCCAGTTGGAAATGGATATTAAAAATAAATATTTTTCTATTTCCTTCCTTAACTCTCATACATGTTTGATTGTTCATAAAAACCCCAATTCTGGGAAAAAGCGTGATCAGAAGGAGAATGCACTACTGAAAGTTTGTGACATGGACAAGAGGTTTGCAGATGTAGGGAATAGACCTGTAGCAGCTAGAGGGAATGAGCAGAGATATTGGTATGAAAGTGTATGTAGGTCGCAAGAGAGCCAGGGAATTGGAAAAGTTGTCTTCTACCGAAAGCCAAGGTGAGAACGAGCCGGTTGCCATGGAGGAATGAAGTTTGATGGGGTTTTTTGTTATTCCAATATGTAACTTCCACAATTATAATGTTTAGTTGATAGTTATTGGGGAATTTTGTTTTGCTACAGTCCTTACTATATAGTCTATAGGATTTCAATATATAGATTATGGGAATGTAAAGAGTGGTTTTTGATCCGAAGCTGGGTATTTTTGTATGGGAATAGCGTTGCAGCAGAATAGGGGTTTCTATCTTTGATAATTTCTGTAAGCTTATTGTCGAGTTTCAACCGGCAATTAGACACTCTTGTCACAATTTTGTTATATTTTATATTAATATAAATATATAGCCAGCTAAATGCCTCCTATTTAAAAAAAAAGATACTAAAATTAATAGGTAAATCTATAGGAAAGTGGATACAACTCACTTCTACGTAGCAACGAAGAAAAAAGCATGCATAATTGGAAACAACTGTTGATCAATATCAACAATTGAAAGATACTAAAATTAATGGGTAAATCTTCAGGAAAGCGAGTACAAATCTCTTCTACTTAGCAACGGAGAAGAAAGCATGCATAATCAAAAATAGTTCTTGGAATTAGCAATTAAGATACTAAAATTAATGGGTAAATCTATAGGAAAGTGGGTACAACTCACTTCAACGTAGCAGTGGATAAGAAAGCGTGCATAATCAAAAACAACTACTAGCATCAACAATTGAAAGATACTAAAATTAATGGGTAAATCTACAAGAAAGTGGGTACAATTGTCTTCTTCGTATTTTGAAAACCAACCCCTATGAGAGGTCATGTGAAAAGATGCACCTGAGTCAATTAACCACACATCTTCCAATGCATGATTTTCCAAGGTTGCTATGAAAAAATTTGGTGGAAAGGTGTATCTAGGAGATGATTCTCACCTAGAAATTGTTGGTCATGGAAGAGTTAGGATTCGGTTTCCTGATGGAAGGATAAAGGGAATCGTTGGTGTGATGCATATCCCTAGTTTGGCACATAATTTATTTTCTGTAAGTTAAATGATTTTGGCGTGCAGGTATCTTTCTCGAATGGTAGTTGTAAGATGACCAGAGGTTCTATGGTGCTTACTAAGTGTGTGTGAATTGGCACTCTGTATAAGTTGGATGCTTGCACAGTTCAGTGCAATAGTACTTCTGTGAATTCTGGGAAAATGGCTTCTTCATCTGATCAAGTAGACAAGGAGAACATTATTCCTGAGGGTGCTAATTCTTTAGAGGCAAAGCTCCCAACGAAGAAGACAATGTTTTGGCACTAGAGGCTTGGCCACATTGGTGAAAAAGGTTTAAAATCCTTGAAGAATAAAATCCTGGTTGATGGGATTGATGATTGTAATCTCGAGTTCGATTTTTGAAAACATTGTATATGGGAAATAACATTGTGTTTTTTTAATTCTAGTTCTCATAAATTTTCTAGAATTCTGGATTATATTGATGGTGATTGTGTTTGGTCTAGTTAATTTTCCTTCGTTATTAAAATCTATGTATTTTGTCTCATTCATAGATGATTATTTGGGAAGGAAATTTGTATATTTTCTAAGTAAAACAGAGGTATTCAGTCGATTTAAGGAGTTCAAAACCTTGGTAGAAAACCAGACTGGTAGGAAAACAAAGTGTTTGAGGATGGATTATGGTTGTGAGTTTTGTTCTGAAGTTTTTGAAAGGTTTTGTAAGGACCATGGGATTAAGAGACATAAAATAAATCCTTATACTCCACAACAAAATGGAGTTTCAAAGAGGATGAACAAAACATTGATGGAGAGGGCAAGGAGTATGTTGAGTGGTGTTGGTCTTGAGCTGAAGTTCTAGGCTAAGGCTGAAGCCACTGTGTGTTATCTAATTAATAGATCTCCTACTTCAATGCTTGTTGATAAGACACCTATAAAAGCATGGTCTGGTAAGAAGCCCTTGTTGAGACGTATTAGATTCTTTGGTTGTGAGGAATATGCTTATATTCCTGGTGAAAAAAGATCTAAATGAGAGAAAAAGGTAGTGAAGTGTATCTTTATATGTTATGGTATCAGTGTGAAAGGGTACAAACTTTGGAACCCAGTTACAAAGAAGGTGCTCTATAGTAGAAGTGTGATCTTTCATGAGATGAAACCTTCCACAGTTGATCTACAGCCAGAGATGAAAGAAGAAAGAAAGGAGATAGTTGAAGTTCCTCTTACACCCAATAAAGATGAACTACGTACTCCTGGTGGACCTGTTAATGAGGAGAGCTCAAGTAGCTCTAAAAGTTTTGAACAAGATGAAGAACCTCAGCCTCAGCTTGTGAGGAGGTCTACATGTACTAAGAAACAACTAGAAAGGTTTGGATATTCTATGTTAGATTCTAGTTGTGTCTATGCTTTGATTCCTAACATTGATGAGCCTAGGACTATTAGAAAGGCTATGGATATGTCTGTCGATGTAGATTCCTGGTTAGGAACCATGAACGAAGAAATGACATCATTGAAGAAGAATGATACATGGAATTTGGTACCTTTTCTTGAGGGACGAAAGCCTGTTGGAAGTAAATGGGTGTTCAAGTAAAAGATAGGTCTTGATAGTAGTTTTGAGAAGCATAAAGCAAGGTTGGTCGCAAAAGGATATTCCCAGGTGGAGGGAATCGATTACGGGGAAATATTTTCTCTTGTAGCAAACCTGACATCCATTTGATTCTTGTTATCACTTGTAACAACATATGATTTAGAAATTGAGCAAATGGATGTGAAGACAACTTTCTTGCATGGTGATTTGAAGGAAGATATTTATATGTCTCAGCTAGAGCATTTCATTGAGAAAGGTAAAGAGAACTTGGTATGTATGTTAAAGAAATATGTGTATGGTTTGGAGAGGTTTCCTAGAATGTGGTACCAAAATTTTGATACTTATGTGTTGTCTTTGGGTTTGATGAGATCAAAGTATGATCATTGTATTTATTTTAAGACTGAAAATGGTCGTCTTCTTATTATTTCCCTATATGTGGATGACATGTTGTTCATTGGGAATGGTAAGGTTATGATTTCCAAATTGAAGTCTCAATTGTCAACACAATTTGAAATGAAGGATCTAGGTTCAACAAGGTATATTCTAGGGATGGAAATAAGAAGGGATAGAGAAAATATAAATCTTTAGCTTAGCCAGAGCAAGTACGTGAAATCTATTCTAGAGATATTCAATATGACAAATTATAAATAGTTAGTGGTTCTTGTGTTGTAGGGAACAAAGCTTTCTATGGAAGATTGTCCAAAATATCCTACTCAAATGAAGGACATGACTAGGGTACCTTATGCAAGTGCAGTTGGTAGTTTAATATATGCAATGGTTTGTACTAGGCCAGACATTTCCCAAGCAGTGGAAGTTCTTAGTCAGTTTATGGCTAATCCAGGACAAACACATTGGGATGTTGTGAAAATAGTTTTTAGATATTTGAAGGGTACTTCAAAGTATGCCTTATGTTATCATGGTTATTCTACTAGATCTCAACATTCAGTAAGCATTCGTGGATATGTGGATTTTGATTGGGCAGGTGATATTGACAGCAGAAAATCCACCAGTGGATATGTTTTCACATTGTTTGGTGGTGTAATAAGTTGGATGAGAAAGCGACAAGTTGTAGTCGCTTTGTCCACTACTAAAGCAGAGTATATGGTAGTAACTCATGCTTATAAAGAAGCCATTTGGCTTAGAAGATTGTGTTCAGATGTTAGTTTTGATGCAGGGAAGATTACTATCTGCTATGACAGCTAGAGTGCCATATGTTTGGAAAAAAATCTAAATTCCATGCCAGAACAAAACACATTGACGTGCAATACCATTTTGTTCATGATGTGGTGGAAGATGAAAAGGTTAACTTGGAAAAGGTTGAAACTTTGGTGAATTTTGTTGATTCACTAACAAAGCCAGTGAGCACAGAGAAGTTTAGATGGTGTGCAAATTCGATGGTCCTTGAGGCCTAGGGTTATACAGTGACTTCGAGTGTTCATTGGGAGCCAGTAAGTTCTTCATCAAGTGGGAGAATGTTGAGAAAAAGGTGTCTCAAACTTACTGGTGTAAAAGGCATCGACCGAAGGTTCATCGTTGATAGGTGAATTTCAGCAAGATGAAATGGCTAGTCTCCTCAACATCCCTATAAGCGCTTCATCAAAGAGACAGGCACATGATGGCGAGACAAAATGATTAGTCTCTTAGAAATGTCGATAAGGTGGGACCAAATGACCATGAAGGATGATGTTAGCAAGACATGTGGCGATGATTGTTTGGTCAATCTATCAAGTCACATTAGTGATGTTAGCTATATGATGATGACAGGGGTGACACATAGGAAGTAGAGACCACCCGATCAAAGATGCAAGGTATATCGGTGAGACCTTCTTATATCGGTGTGAGTTTCTATAGCGTCTCTTCGACATTTTGATGGGACTTCATTGGTGAGACCTTATATCGGTGTGAGTTTCTATAGCATCTCTTCGACATTCCGATGGGATTTCATCGGTGAGACTTCACCATATCAAGAGTCACTTGGGAGTCCCTCTAATGGAGTGATAGGCATATTGAGGTGATAGTGGGAATTCAGAGAGACAATGACTGTTCGGTTGGTATGGAAGTTGGAACGATGGTTTTCCTGTAACGCTTGAGGAGATGTATGCAATGTTGTAGTGCATTGGAATGGTGAGTGAAGATTAGAGTGAGTGTAATGAAGTGTTGTTGATTCATTCTAGAAAAGAACTTGAAAGAGCACAACTCTGTACTTGTATGTAATATTTGTGTTACTATAATAATAGAGATCTCTGCTTTGGTGTGTGGGTTTTTCTCGAAAGGATTCTCCCATGTAAATCATGTGATGATGTTTTATCATCTATTCATGTTTTAATATGTGCATCTTAATATGAATTGTAATTGCAAAGTTTTAAATGGTTTATTTTCTTCTCTCTCCTAAAGATTAGTATTAGAAAGGAATATTTTGCGCTCTACTTTCCTTTCAGCATCAACAATTGAAAGATACTAAAAATAATGGGTAAATCTACAGGAAAGTGGGTACAACTCACTTCTACATAGCAGTGGACAAGAAATCATACATAATCTAAAACAACTGTTGGCATCAACAATTGAAAGATACTAAAATTAATTGGTAAATCTATAGGAAAGTAGATACAACTCACTTGTACATAGCAATGAAGAAGAAAGCATGCATAATGAGAAACACTAAACTAAAAGATACTAAAATTAATTGGTAAATATGTAGGAAAATGGGTACAAATCACTTCTACATAGTAGCAAAGAAGAAAGCATGCATAATTGGAAATAGCTACTAGTATCAACCACTGCAAGATACTAAAATTAATGGGTAAATCTACAAGATAGCAGGTACAACTCACTTATGCATAGCAACAGAGAAGAAAGCATGCATAATCGAACACAACTACTAGCATCAACAACTAAAAGATACTAAAATTAACGAGTAAATCTATAGAAAAGTGGGTACAAGTCACTTTTATGTAGCAACAGAGAAGAAAGCATGCATAATCAGAAACAAATGCTGCCATTAGCAACTAAATGATACTTAAATTAATGGGTAAATCTATAGAAAACTAGGTACAACTGACTTCTACGTAGTAGCAGAGAAGAAAGCATGCAAATCGGAAACAACTACTGACATCAACAACTAAAAGATACTAAAATTAATGGGTAAATTTGTAGGAAAGTGAGTCTTGGCATCCTCTAATGGTTCAATAACTAAGCCCCTAAAGATGTAACTTATAGATTAGATATCTGCCAAGTAGTTATCTTGCTCATCATGAAGGTTCATTTCATTGTCAACCCAGGGACGTGAACTTGAAATGGGTCAACACTGTATGTGCACTAGGACTCAACTGTAGTCATCCTTATCCTACAACTAGAAAGTAAATAGTACTGAAAATAAAATGATGGAAGGGAACTAGCATAAGAACTGAGCATGAATTATCAACTAAACTAAACATCAATAACTAAACTAAAAATGGATGACAGAAACAAAAATCTTAGCAAACAGACAGGAAGTTACTCTGTCTGCCTTGGCTACAGGAATAGTCATAGAACAGTGTTCCAATGGCTACAAGAACATACATTTGCTGAGACTGAAACTAATTATTGAACATAAAAGTAACTATTAAACTAAATGGATGGAATTATCACCAAGTGGGCCCCCTTGAATGAGTCTTCCCTAAGCTAACTCAGATGCAACAAATCAAAGTATCATTTTATCTATTGAAAACATGATTACATCATATCAACATTAAGGTTGCATTACTTGAAATTGGAAATGCAAGTACAATCTCAGAACATCCAACCTTGTAAAAAGGGCATCTGACCATTATTTATAGAAGAAAAGATTCTAACTAATTCCTAACTAACTAGGCGATCAACTCCAACAAAATTGGAGGATGCCATTTATTGAAAGCATGAGAAAGGGGGAGGAAGTTATGCATGCACTAGATTTAATCAAAACAGACTTGCCTCAATGAGGATCTAGCACATCAACACCCCCTAGATTTTCTCAACTAACAGACATGATCATTTAAAGGTAAGTTACAAATTCCACACGAGATGGGAGTTTCCCTCCATTGACCTCTTTAATGACCATCTTTTTGACTTCTTTAGCAACCGACCAGCTGGCATGAACTCCTTCCACCTCGCAATCTTCATTTATATTTGCATCTTGATGTAAACCTACATAATAACATTAGCATGCACAAAAAAATTGTGTATCCATAATCACCTTAGAATAACATTCATTCAATCACATGTAATATTAACATAAATATATCACATAGCAGGTTAATATTATCAAAAGTCACAAGGATAAGTTCATTCCCAAGGTTCATAATTTTAGGGAAATAACATAGAGAGTGTCAATAACTAGGTGCTAAATTTTATGATAACAACAAAAAATATATTATAAACCCTATCAAAATTGAGCCATTATTTGGACTCATCATCTCCCCCCAACCTAATGATCTGTTGCTCCTCCAGCAAAGGGAACTCTATTCCTTTGCCTTGTCAAAGGTCTGAAGTCACCAATTGTTGCCAGTCCTTGATCAGTATCTACAGTATCTGAATTTGGATCCCAATAAAACCCTTTCTTTTTTTCCAATCTGCCCCACCTTGGCCTCTCTATATCTATATCATACTGATAGGTTTTGTAATCTGGTACTAGCCACAACAAAATAGGTGGCTGGAATATTAATGGAAGCCAATAGTGTTGCTTCATCCTCCCAAGATGCATGTACCAGATGCTTCTTTTGCAAGCTGCATAGTAATTCTTTATGGAATGGGGTTCAACTTGTTTTAACTGATCTAGAAGATCATTCCATCTCTGTGATATATGCCCCAATACTATTTTTCCTGTAGTAGCAGCTATCTGCTCATATTCCTAGTATGCTTCCTCCCTAGTAGGCATGATCCTATTTTTGTACTCCAGATTATAAATAATTTTTGTGCCATGTGTAGTAAATGTTTGAAGGGTTACTTGATTCAACTCTTAGAGACAAGGGGGTATGGAGTTCTCTTTCTCTATATATTTTAAATTCTTTCCCCCAGCTAATTTCATTTTGGATCCATGACATGAATTCCCTCAAGTGAATATCCCTAATGTATAACAATGGATTCCAGTCATGGTCATTAGGAACAACATAATTATGCAAGTATAATTCACACAACAAAATTTTAACTTCAAAAGGAGAGGATTGGTAGGCTTGGAAAAATTCCTATGGTGTTTCAATGGAAGGGCTTAAACTGGAAATGACCCTTGACAACTTGAAATAAAGATGACGCTCCTTTAAATGTAGTGCATATATCCTCAGAGGAGTTTTGCATGCAATTATTTGAGGTACTAGAGCCACCACATTATCTACCTTATCCTTTAATGCAGTAATCTCTGCATTCTTTTCCACAATTTCTGCATTTTTCTTTTTAACTTCTTCCTGTAGCTTGAGTCTTTCTTTATTCCACTCTTCCTCTTTCTTCTGCATTTCATTCCATAAGTTCAAGGCTACTGATTCCCATGAAAAGGTAGGAGGTTTATGTTTTCCTACTAGGATCTTTCCTTGCACCGACTCATGTTGTTCAAATTGGTCCAGTTTTAGTGGTTCTTGTTGTTCATCTTGCTTTGGTTGCAGTGGTTCCTGATTTTCAACCTTCTATGCAACAGTAGCAAGTTTTGCTAATCCTATGTTTGCTCGTTCCTCAGAATTTTCTTCCACTTCTATATTTACCTGCCCCTTAGGAGCTTCTGTCTCCTTCGTAGGTGTCCTAAATCTGGGGATCCTCTTTGGAGGCATATCAGTAGTTGGCTCATCTGGTTTTGATTTCTTTAGAGGGATTTTATGTTTCCCAGCGGTTGCAGGATGACCAGTGTCATCAACTTTCCATTTCCTAGGGATAGGTTTTACTTTTTCTGGTTTTTGCTTCTTCGCCTTCCCTTTTCTAATTTCTCTCTCTCATTTGTACTTCCTCTTTTTGAATGGAATCCCTAGTATGAATTGGATTTTTAGGGAGAACATTGACATTAGGGTCCGAGGATGAACTTTCTTCATTTGAATACTCTGATTCAGAGGAGCCAATTTCTACTGTTGATTCTACTGCAGGAGGGTTTGTGCTAGGGTCTTTCCCAGAAGTTGAAGCTCCAGAAGTGGATTTAGTAACCCTCGCACCCCTACTAACCCTACGAGCTTGGGGTTGACCTCTAGGACCCACATTTTATAATTTGAACTGATCAATGCTCAAAAACTCTTCCCATGACATACCAGACACTTCTTGCAAATATTTTTCTACTAACAATTTAATCAAACAGTGATGGGAAACATAGTTTTCCCCACCTTTTTGTGTTTCAGCTACCATGATTGCAAGAAGATTGTACATGTTTGGCACATTCATCCTCCTGCCATGTCTCATGTGGTTCAGAAGTTTGAAATGTAAAAAATGAAGGCATGATTGGTGACCCTCGTAGGTGATATATTTGATAATGTAGACAACAACTTGTTTCCATTTTTCTAGTAGAGAAGTTCTCCTTGTTCCTTGTTTGTCTACAACAAGTGGAGGATCACTAGGCTCGGTGAATTATGCCCTAGTTGACCTAGCATCCTTAGAAATAGGGTAGGGTTCTCCTTCAGCAGGAAAACCTGTTAGTTCAACAATCCTCTCTTTAGTGACTATAACTTCTAGCCCTTTGACCATTGCCTTACCATTAGAGAGTTTTTGTGCAAATTCCAAAGTAGTGTCCTCATTGAAACTATCTAGTTTCAGAAATTAGTCTAACCATCCACAATTTCTAAATTTGACCAGAGAGAGTGCATCCTACAGTATCACCTGATGAACTGTAGGTTCATTTCTGATCAACTAGCCTCCCATTGCTTCTACTCACAATCTGGAAAACACCTCTACAAAATCTTCTTTCCTACAATCCTCCTAAAAACCCAATTTCTTTCTGCTTCCTGCAACTCTTCTCCAGTGCTAATGCCAATGTCGTATGACTCTTCAATTTACCTTTTTGGTGACATTATGACTAAGGCAACAAGGAAGGCATAAAGGAGGGGCATCATCAAAGAAAATGGTGGTGGCAAGTGTCATATCATACATGTAGGCTGCCATTTCAACTATATTATTTCAAATTTGCTCATTTCACATTTGTTTACATGTTGGCACATGAATGACATCTATGACACATGGACACATGGGTTCACACTCCCCCCAACCTAAATTAAAGCATGTGTCTGCACATGCTAGGATGTAATTATGATGTGACAGGGCAGAGTACAAATATGTGTTATGTGAAATATCAATATTAATGTACATTAATTAAACAAATGCATTTAAGATCATTAAGATACATCAAGTTGTTACACACGTACCTAAAAATTTGGAGTGGCGTTTGCAAAGAATGTGGAAGGAAGTACGAGTTACTTTAAAAGTATAGTTGAGCTTATTAAATGAAGTGATGATGGAGTGAAGTGATGGTGGAGTTATGTAAGAGATAAAAAGGATGGAGATGGATGGGCAGATAGATTTATTGATGGAGAAATTGATTCCCATAAAAAGTGGAAATATTTATTATGATTGCATGCATACCTTGACTAATCAAAAAGATGGAAACTAGGCCTGCTTCCTTTGGTTGCAGGAACTTCAGAGATCTGGTGTTGAATAAATTGTTGCACGAATTCTTGTTTGGAAGTCGATTTATGGTATAACCTGAGACGGTGACCGTTGACCAGGAGCTTGAATCTAACATGATCAATTGTTGTGATTTGAACAACACCATTGGAGAAGACTTATGCAACTTCATATGGTCCCAACCTCCTAGTTTGCAGTTTTCCTACATTGTCTTTATACCTGGACTCATAAAGAAGTGCCCAGTCACCTGGCTAGAACTTCTTTTCCTTAATGTATTTTTCATGCCATCTGATTCTTTCGTTCTACACCATCTCAATATGATGGAGAGCTGATTTTCTCATCTCATCCAAGGAATTCAGTTGCGTGATCTTGTCCTTTTGTGCCTCAGACATATCCATCCCAAGGTCTAGTGCTATCCTAAGAGTTTTATGTTCAAACTCTATAGGCATCATGGTTGTTTTTCCATACAGTAATTCAAAAGGAGTAAAACCAGTGGTTATTTTCCAAGTGGTTCTATAAGCCCAAACAACTTATGGCAATCTATTTGACCAATATTTTCTATAAATAGCCTCTATTTCCCTATTTGTTACCTCACATTGGCCATTGGCTTGAGGGTGATAGGGGGTATATTTCCTATGCCTTACATTATATTCATTGACCAATGCTGTGAAAAGAGTTGATGTAAACTAAGCCCCTTGATCTGTGACTATCTCTCTAGGAACTCCATAGCATGTGAAGATTTCTTCATAGAGGAATTATTCAACTTTATTGTCTTTGGCATGTTTCATGGCTTTGACCTCAACCCACTTAGTCACATAGTCAGTGTAAACCAAGATGTAATATTTTCCATTTGATGGTGGATCAATTGGACCTACAAAATCAAGTCCCCATTTATCAAATGGTGTGATAAATACTTGAGGGTATAGAGGCATCTCATATGATTTAGTTTTCCAGCCCATCCTCTAACATCTATCACACTTCCTGGTGTACTTGCCTGCATCCTTATGAAGTGTGGGCCAGTAATACCCTGTATTAAGAATCTTCATGGTTGTTCTCTTGGCTGAAAAATTCCCTTCACAGGGTTCATTATGACATGCATGTAGTATATCATAGGTTTCATCCTCTCTTACACATCTTCTCATCACATGATCTGGTCTACTATAGAATAAACAACCTACAATCCATGAGAATGGAAAACTTTTCTAAATAAGAACCCTTCTCTCTTTTGGAGAGAAATGAGGGGGGACTCTCCCTATAACCAGATAATTGGCTATATATGTATACCAAGGTGTGTGCACATTGATGGAGAACAAATTTTCATCAAGGAAAGAGTCATCAATGAATTGAGTGTCCTCTAATGTAGTCAATCTAGAGAGAAAGTTTGCCACAACATTTTCCTTACTTGGTTTGTCTACAATTGTGATATCAAATTCCTGCATTAACAACAACCACCTTGCTAGCCTTTTTTAAATCAAGGGCTTGTTCATAAGGTATCTTATGGTTGCATGGTCTGTATGTTGAGAGATCTGATATCTTGTTATATAATGCCTGAACTTGTTGAGAGCATAAGTGACTACCAACATCTCCACTGTCACTATGTAGTTAAACTCAACTCCTTGTAGGTTCTTGCTGACAAAGTATATTGCATTCTCAATTGCTTCCTCCTTTTGTCCTAAGACAACCCCTATAGCACAATCATATTCATCTATGTGAATATAGAAAGGGAGTTCACAATTAGGGCCTTTGAGCATAAGAGCATGGGTTAAGGCTGTCTTTAAATCAAAGAATACTTTATCACAATCTTCTGTCCACTGGAACTCAGTATCTTTAGTTAGAAGATTATAAAGTGGTGTTGCCATCTTACTGAAATTTTTTATGAAGCACCTATAGCATCCTGCATGTCCTAGGAAGCTTCTAACATCTTTTTGCTTGATAGGAATAGGAAGATTGGTAATTACCTCACTCTTGGCTAGGTCTACTTGAATTCCTTTATGAGAGATATAATGGCCAATGATTACTCCTCCCCACATCATCATAAAGCATTTCTCACTGTTCAAGGACATATTATGGTCCTCACATCTCTGCAAAATTTTTCTTAGTTTTCCTAATGCTTCTACAAAATCAGCACCATAAGTAGTAAAATAATCCATGTAGATCTCCATACAATCATGTGAGATATCTGAGAATATACTAATAACTTCTCTTTGAAAGGTTAAAGGTGCATTACATAAACCGAATGGGAGTAATGAATAGGCATAAGTCCCTCAAGGACAAGTAAAATTTGTCTTTTCCTGGTCTTTAGGTGCAATCTGAATCTGATTATAACCACTGAATCCATCTAGGAAAGAAAAATACTGCTTTCCTGCAAATGAATCCAATACTTGGTCTATAAAAGGAAGGGGAAAATGACCCTTTTTCGTGGCAGATTTTAGTTCTCTATATTCAACACAAACTCTCCATTTACCTCACTTTTTAGGCATAATTAGCAATGGGGAAACCCATGGTTGTCTAAGATAGGGTAGATAAATCTTGCATCCAATAACTTATGTTGTTCCCCTTTTACAATCTCCCTTAATGTAGGGTTGATTTTCCTTTGTGATTTCCTTACTGGTGTGCAATCATCTCTAATTTAGATCCTATGAGTACAGATCTTGGGATCCAATCCTTTCATGTCATGGTAATCCCATGCAAATGCAACTTCAAGAAGTTTGTTAGGGACAACTGTTGCTCTTGACTTAGCTTGTTAATATTCAGATGCTTTCCCTCTAAAACTTGTACTTGTGTGGTCAACTCAATCATGGTTGTTTCACTGATGCTTGACATTTTTAGTTCATGTGGTAACAATGTATGAAGCATATCTATTGCTGTAGGAAATTCAGGTGCAGGAGGAGCGGGAAAAAGTGTTTGTAATGGACATGCAGAAGTAGATTCATGAGTGGATGATTCTTCATGCACTTCACAATGGTTCTGAATTATATGGGATAATATTTCATCTTCTTCCTGAAGCTGCATGAAAGGAATTTTTCCTATCATCATGAGTTGTGCCACTTAATTGAATTACTCGGCCTCTTCTCCAACATGTGGCCATATGGGGTTGTCCATATCATGGGATGGTTGAGTAGGAAGATAGAGGACAAACTTCTTAGTGTTTCTCCCATTAGAAATAGTCATGTCCCTTGATTGACATCCAATGTAAGCATCTGTTGTAGCTAACCATGGCCTACCCAAAATAATGGGATACCCTCCCAATGTAGCTTTAGGGGAAAGGATCATGAAATCTACTGGGTACTCCCAAGAGTCTAGAGTAACAACAAGGTCTTCTACTATACCATCTAGTTTGACAGTGGAACTATCAACAAGTTACAAGACAATAGGAGTAGGTCTCATGTTTGTAACATTCAATTGTTGCAGGATATCCTTAGTCATCACATTGATTGTTTCTCCCAAATCTATTACCGCATTCTTTACTTGGATTCCATTTATAATGAATCCTACCACAAGACTTCCTGGGTCAGTATATTTAGGAACAGTGACTTTCCCAAGCATGATATCTACCAATTGTACCACTACATGAATGGTGGTGGGGTCCTTCTTTTTCCTCCTTGGCTTTTTGAGACACGCTTCCTTGATTGTTTTACTATATATGGGGACATATTTTATGGGCTGGAACAATGGTATCTTGATACATATGTGTTTCAATTGATCCAGAATATCAAAGATTGTTTCTTCCTTCTCTTCCTTTTGTTTAACAACTTCTAACCTTTGAGGAAATGGTGGGTCTTTATCAAACTGTTGAATTGGTTCAGGATTCTTGGGAACACTTGACTGAGCAGGGATATTAGATAGATTCTGATGCTCCTCTTCTTCCACAAGAAGCTTAGTTATGATATGAGTCGAAGGAGATGAAAAAGTGGTTCCTAAATGTAGATGAATATCAGTCACACTCACAACATATGCAGGAAATTGATTAGGATTTGTAGAGTAGACTAGTTGTTGTTGTGGTTTGTCATTTGGGTTAGGTGTGGGTTGAGCTGGTAACTGAGTAGGTCTAGGTGTGCTAGAGTTTGAGTTAAGAGGAGGCATTATGGAAGGCTGTTGAGGCTATGGAGGCGGTTGCATGTAACCAATTACCTAGTTTGGCCATTGTTGTCCTCCCCTCCATTAAGATGTTTGTTTCTAGTTTCCTGGAGGTTGCTGTCAATTCCCCTGGAATTGTTGCCACTGGGGTGGAGAGTTTTGGTAATTGGGCCAGGTATTTGGAGGGTTGTTCCAAGACTAAGGTGGATAGCCTCCAAAGTTGGATGTGTATGGTGGTTTCCATTGATTACCAGATGCATAAGAATTGAAATAAGGTCCACTAAAAGATAATGGATCTGGTGGAATACCTTGTCTTAGAGCCCATGGTATTTTTTGTGCAATGTAGAAAACCTGATCATCAACAACCTGAACTGGCCTAAATTCTGGTGGAATTTTCTTTCTATCAATGTTGGCTATCATTTTACATCTGCAGTCCTTCTTTTTCCTACAATGAGGACAATATTCTACCAACATTGCTTCTGCCTCCTCTTATTTCTTCTTTTCTTGAAGAGTGTCTAGCTAAGTAGCCATATTGTTTATGATATCCTACTTGAAAACTACCAACAAATGAGTGATTTCCATCCTTGAAACTCCATTAGTGGAGGATTTACCCACAAAGGATTGGTAACCTCTTCCTTTCTTTAGAGCTTCCCTAGAATAATTTTGACATATCTTCTTAATATCATCCTAGGGAACTTGGGTGATATCTCCTCCTCCTATCAGGTCTAGAGCATCAATGCAGCTTTCATTGATCCCTCTAAGGAAGAGAAATTTTTGAGACTCTTCATTGAGTGCATGATGTGGAGATTTCTATAGGAAAAATAGGAACCTTGAAATGTAGTCTTCCAAACTTTCATCTTCCTTCTACTACATCCTGAAGATATCACCTCCTCTCATATTGTTGCCACTACAGTATTCTGTATACTTCTCAAGAAACTTTGTTTGCATATCATCTCAAGTCTCTACAATATTCCTACCTAAGCTCATAAACCATCTTAATGCAGGTTCTTTCAAGGTGGTAGGAAATAATTTAAGCCTATTAGCATCAGTAGTATAGTCATAGCATCTGCAGAGGATATCAAACTCAAACAAGAAAGTGTCAGGGTCTTCTGCTACAAGCCAATAGAACTTAGGAAGAACTAGAGTAGGGATGTTCTTGAGGTTATCAACTTCATTCTGGTGGGTGATAGGAAATGGAAAAGATGGTTGGTTAGGTCTATTTGGATTTTGACCAACCCTATTTTCTTGATGGAGTGCCAAAGAAAATGGATTCTCAATCAAGTTTTGGGTAGCTTGCTCTTTAGAGAAAGTTTCAAAACTGGTCAAATTGGGAAATGCATCAGCAAAAATATTTTCCTCTTCTTCTTCGTCTCTTGGAAGATTTTGAAACTCAACTAGTTGGTTATCAAGATTAGGGTCATAAGGAAGGAATCTCCCATGAGCATCTCTTCTCCTGCCTCTATGCATGCAGTATCAACTCAATATCAGCCAACTCACACAAAGAATTGGTGAAAGAATAACAAATCATTACTTTTCTCAAATGAAGGGTATGCTAAGAACAAACTTCAAAGATACTAAAACAAGAAAGAAACTAGAAATTACTTCAAATAACTTCCTAGTTTGACACCATCCCCAACAACGGTGCCAAAAATGTTGCCCTCCTCTAATGGCTCAATAACTAAGCCCCTAAAGCTATAACTTAGAGATTAGATATCTGCACTAAGTAGCTATCTTTCTCATCATGAAGGTTCATTTCATTGTCAACCCAGGGACATGAACTTGAAATGGGTTAGCACTGTATGTGCACTAGGACTCAATTGTAGTCATCCCTATCCTACAACTAGAAAGGAAACTGTACTGAAAATAAAATGATGGAAGGGAACTAGCATAAGCATTGAGCATGAATTATCAACTAAACTAAACATCAACAACTAAACTAAAAATGGACGACATAAACAAAAATCTCAGCAAACAGACAGGAAGTTACTCTGTCTGTCTTGGCTGCAAGAATAGTCACAGAACAATGTTCCAATGGCTGTAGGAACAGACAACTGCTGAGACTGAAATTAATTACTGAACAAAAAAGTAACTATTAAACTAAATGGATGGAATTCTCACCAAGTGGTCCCCCTTGAATGAGTCTTCCCTAAGCTAACTCAGATGCAACAAATCAAAGTATCATTTTATTTATTGAAAACATGATTACATCATATCAACAATAAGGCTGTATTACTTGAAACTGAAAATGCAAGTACAATATCAGAACATCCAACCTTGTGAAAAGGGGCATCTGACCATTATTTATAGGAGAAAAGCTTCTAACTAATTCCTAACTAACTAGGAAGTCGACTCCAACATAATACGAGGATGCCATTTATTGAAATCATGAAAAAGGGGGAGGAAGTTATGCATGCGCTAGATTTAGTCAAAACAGACTTTCCTCAATGAGGATCCAACACAATACCCCCTATATTTTCTCAACTAACAAACATGATCATTTAAAGGTAAGTTACAACTTCCAGACGAGCTGGGATTTTTCCTCCATTTACCTCTTTAATGACCATCTTTTTGACTTCTTTAGCAACAGGCCAGCTGGCATGAACTCCTTCCCCCTCGCAATGTTCATTTATATCTGCGTCTTGATGTAAACCTGCATAATAACATTAGCGTGCACAAAAAAATTATGTATCCATAATCACCTTAGAATAACATTCATTCAATCACATGTAAGATTAACATAAATATATCACATAGCAGGTTAATATTATCAAAAGTCACAAGGATAAGTTCATGCCCAAGGTTCATAATTTTAGGGAAATAACATAGAGAGTGTCAATAATCAGGTGCTAAAGTCTATGGTAACAACAACAAATATATGATAAACCCTATCAAAATTGAGCCATTATTTGGACTCATCAGTGAGTTTTCTATGTAGCAACTGAGAAGGAAGTATACATAATAAAAAATAGTTGCTAGCATGAGCAATTGAAAAATACTAAAATTAATGGTTAAATCTATAGGAAAGTGGGTACAACTCACTTCTACATAGCAGCGGAGAAGAAAGAATGCATAATCAGAAACATCTGCTAGCATCAACAACTAAAAGATACTAAAATTAATGGGAAAATCTATAGGAAAGCGGGTACAACTCTCTTCTACATAGCAATGGAGAATAAAGCATGCATAATAGAAAACAACTACTGCCATCAACAACTGAAAGATAATGAAATTAATGGGTAAATTTGTAGGAAAGCTGGTACAACTCACTTCTATGTAAGAGTAGAGAAGAAAGCATGCATAATTAAAAATGACTGTTGACATCATCACCTAAAAGATACTAAAATTAATGGGTAAACTTATAGAAAAGCAAGCACAACTCACTTCTACATAGCAGCAGAGAAGAAAGCATGTATAATCAAAAACAACTATTGGCATCATCAATTGAAAGATACTAAAATTAATGGGTAAATCTAGAAGAAATCGGGTGCAACTCACTTCTACGTAGTAGCAGAGAAGAAAGCATGCACAATTGAAAACAACTACTCGAATCAACAACTTAAAGATATTAAAATTAATGGGTAAATCTATAGGAAAGTGGGTACAACTCACTTCTATGTAACATTAGAGAAGAAAGCATGCATAATAAGAAATAACTACTGGTATTAGCAACTGAAAGATACCAAAATTAATGGGTAAATCTACAAGAAAGCATGTACAACTCACTTCTATGTAGCAACAAAGAAGAAAGCATGCATAATTGGACATAGTTGTTGGCATCAACAACGAAAAGATACTAAAATTAATGGTTAAATCTATAGGAAAGCAGATCCAACTCACTTCTACGTAGCAGTAGAGAAGAAAACATGCATAATCGAAAATAGTTATCAACATAAGCAAATGAAAGATACTAAAATTAATGGGTAAATTTATAGGAAAGTAGGTACAACTCACTTCTACATAGCAGCAGAGAAGAAAGCATGCATAATAAAAAATAGTTGTTGGCATCAGTAATTGAAAGATACTAAAATTAATTAGTAAATCTACAAGAAAGAAATTACAACTTACTTGTATGTAGCAATAGAGAAGTAATCATGCATAATCAAAAACAAGTGTTGACATCAGCAACTAAAAGATAATAAAATTAATGGGTAAATCTGCAAAAAATGGGTACAACACACTTCTAGTAGTAGTAGAGAAGAAAGCCTGCATAATCATAAATAGTTGTTGACATCAACAACTAAAAGATACTAAAATTAATGGGTAAATCTGCAGGAAAGCGGGTACAACTCACCTTTATGTAGTTGTAGAGAAGAAAGCATACATAATTGAAAACAACTACTAGAATCTGCAACTGAAAGATACTAAAATTAATGGGTAAATCTGCAAGAAAGCAGGTAAACCTCACTTCTACGTAGTAGCAGAGAAAAAGCATGCATAATCAGAAACAATTGCTAGCATTATCAAATCAAAGATTCTAAAATTAATGGGTAAATCTATAGGAAAGTGGGTAGAACTCACTTCTATGCAGTAGCAGAGAAGAAAGCATGCATAATCGGAAATAGTTGTTGGCATCAACAACTGAAAGATACTAAAATTAATGGGTAAATCTACAAGAAAGCGGGTATAACTCACTTCTACATAGCAACGGAGAAGAAAGCATGCATAATCGAAAACAGTTATTGGCATCAACAACTGAAAGATACTAAAATTAATGGGTAAATCTGCAAGAAAGCAGGTACAACTAACTTCTATGTAGTAACAGAGAAGAAAGCATGGATAATAAAAAAACAGCTGTGAACATCGGAAATTGAAAGATAATAAATTTAATGGATAAATTTGTAGGAAATTAGGTACAACTAACTTCTTCATAGCAGCGGAGAAGAAAGCGTGTATAATCGAAAAAAACTGCCAGCATTAGCAACTGATACTAAAATTAATGGGTAAATTTGTAGTAAAGCGGGTACAATTTTCTTCTACATAGCAGTGGAGAAGAAAACATGAATAATTAGAAATAACTGCTAGCATCAGCGATTGAAAGATACTAAAATTAATGGGTAAATAGGTAGGAAAGTAGTTACAACTCACTTCTATGTAGCAGTAGAGAAGAAAGCATGCATAATCAGAAACATTTGTTGGCATCAACAACTGAAAGATACTAAAATTAATGGGTAAATATGTAGGAAAGTAGGTACAACTCTCTTCTACGTAGCAGTGGAGAATAAAGCATGCATAATCAAAAATAGCTGCTAGCATCAACAACTGAAAGATACCAAAATTAATGGGTAAATTTACTGAAAAGTGATTACAACTCACTTATACATAGCAATGGAAAAGAAAGCATGTATAATCAGAAATAGTTGTTGGCATCAATAATTGAAAGATACTAAATTAATGGGTAAATTTGCAAGAGTGGGTACGACTCACTTCTATGTAGCATCAGAGAAGAAAGCATGCATAATTGGAAACAACTGCTAGCATCCACAATTGAAAGATACAACAATTAATGGGTAAATGTATAGGAAAGTAGGTACAACTCACTTCTACATAGCAATGGAGAAACGTCATACACAATCATAAACACCTATTGGCATGAACAACTGAAAGATACTAAAATAATGGTTAAATATGCAAGAAAGTGGATACAACTCACTTCTATGTAGCAATGAAAAAAAAATCATACATAATTGAAAACAGTTGTTGGCATCAACAATTGAAAGATTCTAAAATTACACTAGTAGAAAAATAGAAATAAATGACTAAAAAAACTACTAAAAATTGAATATAAATGACTAAACTTGGTCAAATGACCAATAGTAGTATATTGTCGGTCATTTATAACGTGACCAAATTTATGACTAAACCATTTATAGTCATTTATTTTTTCATTTTGATTGATCAATTTGGTAGTATATTTAGTCATTAATTTAGTCAGTGGTTTAGTCATATTTATTCACTGAGCTTGGTCACGTGACCATTAGTAGTTTATTGCTGGTCATTTATAGTGCGACCAAATTTATGACTAAACCATTTTTAGTCATTTATTGGTTGTTTTGATTGATCAATTTGGTAGTATATTTTTAGTCATTGATTTAGTCATATATTTGTCATATTTATTCATTGATTTCTGTCAATTGGTGGTATATTTATTCACTGATTTATTTCAATTGGTAGTATATTTAATTATTTTTGTTCACTTATTTCTACCTAAGTGTTGGAAATGAGACAATGCTTTTAAAGTTTAAACATAGAACATAGAAAAACATAATCAATCATTCATTTTCATATAATGAAACAACTATTAAGAAGGAAAAATACTAAAATTTTATTGAGAAAAGGTGTTCTTACAGTAGATACAAGACTTAAATATGTGTCTTTGCTTTGAAAAATGTGTTACAAATTTTGTTTCTCAGTGTTGTGACCGAGAAAACTAAGTTACAATGCGCTATTTTTTGCTTATATAGCTCCAAAACATGAAAGAACTACTTGAAAAATGAATCCTAAGGGTCCTATAGCTCATCGCAAGCATGGGAGAGCATATAATGGTCCTAAGGGTCCTATATCTAAGGGTCCTATAATGATTTTACCTAATTCATTGTGTACATTTACATGTTTTGACTTCCTTCACTCACAAGATGCTCTAGAAATTGTCAACAATTGAAGTCAGTTCATGGAATAAACAAAGACAAAACAAGAACTGTTAGCTTAATATAAACCTTATGGAAATTGAAAAATAACTTTGGATATTTTATACATTACCTTTTTCTTGCATTCTTCAACAAGTGGTTCAACAAGGAGAGAACGAATAGAAAGAATAAGACCTTTGATGAAGTCCTCGGGACAATCATCATCAAGCCGTTGACCAACAACTAAAGGAGCATTGCTTGGATTTACCTGATCAACAATAAGAAAAGAGTAAACAATTTAGTCCTTTAAAAATATGTGCAGAACCCACACAATAAAAATGATAAAGGCTGATATTATAACCAATATATGTTACATTAGCCCTTTTTTGTTGAAAATGGAGGTAATTATGTAGCTTTAAAACTTGTAAAACTATTATACTGTAGATCTAATTAAGTGTTATTTGTTACAAATTATTTGTTGATGATTATCTGTTTAGATTCATTTTACCATTTGTAGAATGAAGATAGAAGGTTGTAGAAGAATAAGACTAGAAGATTAGAAGTTACACAACATATACCATGGAGAAACCCTTTCGGGAAAAAACTCCACCAAGAATCAATGTATTATTTAATCTTAGAATAAGATAAAAATAATTCCAATCCCTGCTTGAGATGCTTCTTTTTCCTTCAACAATTCTTCTTCACAACCTGCAATAAAATTTGATAAACTCTCTTCAACTTGCTGCAATAAATAGACAATAATGAGCCTTGTAAACTCCAAAGAGTTTACAATTACAAAGCACAATGCTTATCTCACAAAACCCACACCTATTCTTTGCAAGTAGAGTTCTATCATGAAGAACAATGTAAAAAAAAGTCCTTCATCCATTTGGGTGTCCCAAACTAAAGTCATAACTCAATGTTGATTCCAAAGATATCTTGTAAGCTTATCCTCAAAGTTGGTGCCCAAGAATGGGCCCACTTAACTCAGCCTTATAAAATATTTTATCATGCAAAAGTGTTAACTCTAAGATGCCAACTTGGGTGCCCAAGGTGGGTCCAAGTAAATCTCTGTTAACTGAAACATATCTCTCCACCATTCAGGAAAATAACATGCATGATTGATCTTCCCTTGTTAATTAAAAGTAATCACTTGTTATCTGTCATGCAACTCAAGTCGTTAGTCATGCATTACAAGTCAACTGAAGTCAACTAGAATTCAACTAAAACTAACTACATGCAATTGAAGATAACTGAACCATAACTGAACTGAATTGAACTAAACTAAATTGAACTAAACTGAACTAAACTAGACTAAACTAAAATAAACTGATACTGAACTGAACTGAACTGATCTGAATTGAACTGAACTGAACTCCATGTATGTAAACATCAATCCCTACCTTCTAGGATCTTTACATGCATTACAAAAGTGTTATCTTTTTCTCCAAACAGTTAACTTAACTCAAGGTGGGTTCCACCTTTCATGTGGGCGCCCCATGTGCTCCTATTATTTAGGAACTAATCTTGGATACCCTCACATATTCCTATCATTTATAATTAATTACAAATGTCAATTAACATGTTCATTTCATTCAAATTTGATCTCTTTCTAATCCTAGTGTTGGGGAACACTTTCCAAGGACTTAGGAGATACATGAAATAATGTTTAGGATTGCAATTAAATGGTATCCTATTCCCAACATTTTCCAATAAATAAGAATGTCCTTTAAGTTATATTAGTTCTCCATTGTTAAAAAGACATGGTACAAACAATAAATTTTACCTCACATGCATAAAATATTTTGGTACACATGGTAGTCTTTCAGAAATTATTAGTAACATGATAAATATGGTTTTTTTATAGAACTCTTTTTAGAAACTAAAGATCTTTGAAATGAGTGACTTGCGACTCGAAGATCTCTGAAACTAAAGAGGCATATCATTAGCAAAGATAGAACAAGGACTTCATGTTGCAATACCATCAAGATACTCCACTCTACTCCACATACCACTCCATTTTTCTATACAAACAGTCATAACACTTCTAGTAGAGACCTGCAACTAATCATCTGAGTAGAAAGGATATAAGGACAAGAAACATATAGAAGCACTGTCTAAAATTATGAAATGGCACTATCAAGTTAGAAGGCTTACTATCACACCATCAAAAAACTATTGCCATTATGAATAGAGGCATAATACACATGGATATGTATATTGTCTTTGTAATCACTACCATTACAAACCAACTGTAAACAAAGGCACTTATGTCTGAAACCAATGAGGAAAGCATTAATGTATGAAACCAAGTAACCACTGTTAGAAGAAAATGAAGTAAATATACCTTTGTTCACTGTGCATTGACAATATAACTGTCTCAAAAGACCATATCTATTCACCTTTGATCATATCAAAACATGACATGTCCCAACCTTATATCTCTTGTAATCATACAATCACACCTCTTGCAAATTTTTGAAGCATACAATATTCACTTCCACTAATTATCTAAAGATCAAGAGACAACTCTATCATACTTATATGTATAAGTAACTTACCTTGCATCAACTTTTATCAACACCTTTGAAACTTACCTTGCATCAACAAACACCATTACCTTTGACACCAATGATGTGCAACCAATGATCAAATAAGGGTGTAGATGCATACCACTATTGCAAGCAACCACTATCATTAGCAAGCCACTTTTTCACTATCACAAGCAAGAAGTATGAGACCATAACTGTCACAGTTAGAGAATTGAAAAATGTCGCTATCATACCAACTATTGTCATTGATCATTGTAGAATATTGTATTAGGCATACCATTCATTGTGCATTCACTATGATACTCCATCACTCCATTGTGCATAGGCGAGATGATACTTTCATTGTAATCCATATCAACTGTTAAGAACAAGATTAGCATGCAAATCACTATCACCATATTCCTGTCAGTATACTAGCACTATATAGTAGTACAAAAAAATCATACAAAGCTCAGAGACATTGTCCATAACCATCCTATCACTGAAACAAAATATGATATTTGTGAATCAAGATTGACACTATAGCCATTATATCATCTGTAGATCACTTCATTGTAAACCATTGTATTGTACTAGATGTAGAAGCTATTCTTGCACTATCATATGCACTTTTCCTTGAGTCGATGTAGGTTTAAATGTGTTTGTATTTTATGTTGTGAGAGATTTTTAATTGCTTCATCTTTCTGAGAAATCCAAATGTTCTTCATATGGGTTGCTTCTCTCTATGACTTCCTTTCTTCTATCGATCTGCTCTTCTATTCTTCACTTGGCATATGTCCTCTTGATTTTAGTTGATCCTTCCCTTCACTTCATCGACTTCTTCCAACCTATCCTCTCTCTCAAACCACTGCCCTTCTTTTGTTGCATTGTTCCAAATCTTCAATGACTATGAAAAGGAATCAAGAAATATTAAACTTAATTGTTGTCTTTTTTATCTCCCACATGCCCCTCAATCTCATCCACTTCTCCCATTCCAAATATGGTTCTGCATGGGAAATTGCAAATCAACGAAATGCAACCTTTGTGCTGGTAAACTGTATAAAAATAGTGGAGAAGACAATTAGAAGGAATTTCCCGCCTCACCGCAATGACCAAGCCAAAATCCCCAAACATGGTGTGGTATTGTGATAACTCACATTCTTCTCCTGCATTCTTGTGAAGAAACAAGCAATAAACCTTAAGAATAGTGTGGTGTTGCAGTGAAGAAAAAAAATAAAATTTTATTTCAATATAATTTGGTAAATACTTTGAAAGCGTCCTTCCTACCTGTGTGTGGATTGGAGCTTTGGATGAGGATATGAACATCCATCAAAAGAATATTTGGAAGTGTATTTTTATCAAATATTGTAGTTGCAAGTTCCACTTTGGATCACCAAGGCCTTCACAAAAAATTCTGCACAAAATTTAATAATGAAGAATTTATGCACAAATTCTCTTTTGAATGATTTCATATTGTGATAAATTTATTTATAGCTTATAATGTGTAGATGATATTTTACATTCCTTGTAGTTTCCTATGCCATTCACTAAAGCAGCATAAAATCTCCACAAAGGTAAAAATTTATCTAACAAATTTCTCTTTCTCCAGCTACAAATAATATAAAACTGAAAAGAACCACTTTTTCTCTCCTTCACACTTTATAAAATGTCATTGTATGCCTCCACTACAACACCGCACAGTTTGTTGCTGGCTTTCATGGTGATGCAGGAAAAGCATGTTGAGTCACCCGCTCTCCTGCAAACTCTTCAAGTCATGCCAACAGTAATATAGGAAAGCCTTTTCTTCTGCTCTTCTCTTTCATCAATTCCCTTGATGTCAACAACAAAAACTAGAAAAAAATTGTTTGGAAGTTCATCAAAGGCACAATAAAATTTATGAATCCATTTTCCAACACAAGCAATCAACTCACTTCCATAGAAGAGTCAAGAAGGAATCTCTAAGATTGTAGGGTGAGAACGATAATAAGCTTTACATATTTCTTATTCTCTCCACTAATATATAAGAAGCAGAATTTGAAGGAGCACATGCAAGAATACGAGCCTTTGAATTGCTTTTGGTGTAGTCCAAGAGTAACATTTGAAGGCACATTAAGGAAAACACAATGACAAGGATAGTTGTCATATATTAAACCAAAGGGAAAAGCAAAACAATGAATCAGTCATTAAGAAGATTATGGTAGACCTCTTTACAATGCACAATCAAGTCAAATGATAAAGGGACAAACCTGTGGTGATGAATTTTTTATGTTTATGGATGAGTTTCAAAAGTAAATAAAAGTCTACAAAGGAATACATTTCAATATGGAAATTTAAAGGTGAAGTACATCAGATATATACAATGCAATATCATAGGTACAATTAGCAAGGTATGAATGAGCAAGAAGTTTTCAATAGATTGTGTCATGAACCTTGAAGCAGTAGTAGGACAATCACCTCAATATTTAATTAAACCTATGGTCAACACTCTCTTTTCCATTCTAAATTTTATTCCCAATTTCATCCATTAAGAACTTCCTCTTCCTGTAGATCCTACTATTAGTCATAAATTTACTAGGTGTCAAGGATAGCTTTGAGTTTTTACCCAAGCAACAATTGACGAAATTCAGCCTTGCCAAATACAATTTGTGTTGAAAATCTCTTTGAAGTTATTCTAGAAAAGAGTTCCTAAGAGTATAATGCACAATTTTGAATTAACCTTTTTGCATGAATTCCATATCTTTGATCAGCTATTTCAAGCTTCATGACCATCAAGAATGAGCAAACCTGGGCTCTCTAAAAGTAGTTTTCCAATATTCTTAGCCTCTTCAGGAAGGCTCACATTTGTCTCATAAGTTAGGTATACAAAAATATTGTAGCCAATAAAAATCACACTTTTTCTTTTATGCCACTCACAAAGCATCACCAAATGCCTCAAATTTTTCAATTTTTTTCCCATGATTTGGTTTCTCTTATCCAATTTTATAATCTCTTCATATTCATAGTTTGAATGAATTTCATTCCAAAAGGTCCTTGATCTATTTAGCATGTAAACTAGAATGCAAATACTCCATTTCTTGAACTCTCTTTCCCAAAGGAAAAACATGTTTTTTGGAGCAATACTCAAAGGCCTATTTCTAGGAAACAATTCCAGGTAGGTCTTTAGAAAACTTATTTCTCATGCTCCAAGCGCAGGAAAAACATTTATGATTATTTCTCATGCTCTAGGCATAGGAAACAAAAAACTTATAATGAGAAATTTTTTACCTATGTCTGGAGCATGAGAAATAAGTTTTCTAAGGACCTCCTTGGAATTGTTTCCTAGAAGTAGGCAATTGATTATTGCTCCAAAAAACATGCTTTTCCCTTGGGAAAAAGAGTTCAAGAAGTGGAGTATTGACATTCTAGTTTACATGCTAAATAGATCAAGGACCTTTTGGAATGAAATTCATTCAAACTATGAATATGAAGAGATTATAAAACTAGCTAAGAGCAACCGGATCATGGGAAAAAAATTGAAAAATTTGAGGTGTTTGGTGATGCTTCATGAGTGGCATAGAAGAAAATTTGTGCTTGTTATTGGCTACAATATTTTTGTATACCTAACTTGTGAGATAAATGTGAGCCTTCCTGAAGAGGCTCAACATATTGGAAAACTAATTTTAGAGAGCCCAGGTCTGCTCATTCTTGATAAAGGTCATCAAGCTCAAAATATCCGATCAAAGATATGGAACTCATGCAAAAAGGTTAATTCAAAACTGCACATTATACTCTCAGGAACTCTTTTCCAGAATAACTTCAAAGAGATTTTCAACACATTGTATCTGGTAAGGCCGAATTTTGTTAATTGTTGCTTGGGTAAAAACTCAAAGCTATCCTCGACACCTGGTAAAGTTATGGCTAACCGTAGGATATACAGGCTAAGGAAGTTCTTCATGGATGAAATTGGGAATACAATTTAGAATGGAAAAGAGAGTGTTGACCATAGGTTTTTTTAAATATTGAGTTGGTTGTCCTACTATTGCTTCAAGGTTCATGACACAATCTATTGAAAATGTCTTGCTCATTCATACCTTGTTAATTGTACCTATGATATTGCATTGTATATATCTGATGTACTTCACCTTTAAATGTCCATATTGAAATGTATTCCTTTGTGGACTATTATTTACTTTTGAAGCTCATCCATACACATAAAAACTTGATTACCACAGGTTTGTCCCTTTATCATTTAACTTGATTGTGCATTATAAAGAGGTCTACCATAATCTTCTTAATGATTGATTCATTTTTTACTTTTCCCTTTAGTTTAACATATGAAAATGTCTTTGTTATTGTGTTTTCCTTGATGTGCCTTCAAATGTTACTCCTGGACTGCACCAAGGTCAAAATATTATTAAAATTATTATGGTGAAGGAAATGAATTTAACATGATTTTGGTGTAATTTGATCTCTGAGGGATCTTCCTTTAATAGGCTTAACATCCTAAAAGCAAATATAAATGGTGCAGCAGTGCACTTTGCAATAACAAGACTTCACAAATCCAAAAAAAATATGACGCAACCATTATTTCCACTCAATTTCTCCATGACTGAACTACAAAAAACTAAGGAATTCATCAAAGCCACCAAAAGAAACCCAAAACACAAGACGAAGAGCATTTACTACACTAGTTGGAATAAAAATTTCCAGTATTTCAAGAGGTAGCAATCTAATGGAAAGTGGGAATATTTGTGAAAGTGTGACCTACATTTAATTCTTTCCATTGCACTAAGATTGCACATTATTCATGCAAACATGGCACAAGGTGGTTGTTATCAAACATACAAAAATTCATAGGAAACAAAGCTTAAAATTTCAAGAATATAGTAACACAATGATTCTAACCACTATTTGTAGATCTTAAAGAATATTTCAATGCATTGAATGTTACCAATGTTTACAGATCTTTGGAAGATGTCAACACATACCACCTATAAAAATATTTCTCTTTTTTATGAGAATTGAGATGCAGTTTTAACATTTCTTGCTTCAAATCTCTCTTCTAATGGAACCCATTTGCTACTCCAATGAGCAAGAAGGGAATAGCTAATCTGGTTGTTGTTGTTTTGTGTTCTGGCATCAAGCAAGTCTATTCTCAAGACTTCTGAGTCTAAACCTAAGACTTTCCAAGTTTTGGTAGAAAAAACTCACAAAAAAACCACACACAATCACCCAAACTCAACCCATGAGTCTTGTGCAAGTTGCATCTACACATGTAAAATCAAGTTGTGCTTAATGTCCTGGCTATTTAAGTTAGGAGAGAATCCTAAGAAAATATCATGAACATGGAGCACAACATACAAGCCAATTAATTTAAACCAAATTACATAATCTAATATCTAAAGGAGACATGTTTAAGAATTGAATTTGGTATAATACCACATTGGCGTCAGGGTAATACATTTCTAAAACTGCAGTAAGCATGTTGAGCATTCAAATTGGGTTAAATGCTATGTCCAATTCTGAATATAACTTAGTGAAACCCATAAAAGGAATATTAAGCGTTCATAGTGAGAAAAATATTGCATCCAACTCTGGATGTGGAATAATCAAATCCACAGAAGATGTGTTAAGTGTTTAAAATTGGATTAAAATCAACATCCAACTATGTGTGCAACATATTTAAAAAACAAGTTTGGGTGTAATTCTAGGGTGACTTTGAGGTAACAAATACCCTTAGCTAAGGAAACAATTTGTTTGACCAAACCCACTGAAATAAAACTTGAATATTATAGCACAAATTGTTTGAGGATTATTTTGAAATTAAAGAAGCTAAAAGAAAATGAAATGGCTAAATACCTATCAAGTTACAGTGATCTCGGTGTTTTCTTCATATCCAATGGGACCGCGACTACAATCATAATTATTAAAAATAGTAAAAACAATGGCCTTTGTCACTCCAGACTACACTTGCTTGTACACCATCTCCTACAAATTTTAAGACCTTCCCTACTATAAATTTATAATTCCAAGCATTAAACAAATTGAGTCCAATATATTCAATTTCCTTGAGCCATTCAGACTAGTTATAGCATAAAAAAGGGATCAAAATTAGGCACGACTGTCCTCGTTGCATAGGACTTGAAACCCTCTAGATAGACCTCCTTGACATATATTATTGTAAACTTAAATCACCCCAAATTTCTATTGATAAACCCCAATTTTGTTATATGCACCATATCTCCCTCAATAAATCTTGCAAATAAGACCCTTTTTTTGGATACACAATGTGCATCTCCGTCTATAATTCATGTAAATTATTGGATATACACTGTGTATGTCCCTTTATACTCCTTAAACTCTAATTCTTTGAAATGTTCTACGTATCTCCCTATGCAATCGGTGCAAATATCTATGGATAACTTCTATATTTTTAATATTCACTATATATCTCTCTATGATTCCTACAAGTGGCCCTAGATAAACTTATGTATTTTTAATATACACCAATCTCTCCTTATGCTATCTCTCAAATGGCCCTAGATAGCCTCATATCTGTGGGTTTGCACTGAGCGTGTCTCTGCGATCTCCAAAAACGACCTCAGCTGGCCTCTAGCTTTAAGATATACACTGTGTATCTCCTCCACAAATGATACCAGTGAACTATGGATTTAAGATATGCACTATGTCTCCCCTCTGAAATGACCTCAGATGACCTCCAACTTCAAGATATACAATTTTTATCTCCCTATGTGATCCTTGCAAACGAGAGGGGTCTTAGATACACGTTGATATCTCCCTCTTTTGATTAAAATATATGTTGCATATCTTCGTCCATTCTCACTTCATGCCTTTTGACTCTGGGCAGGAAAATGGGAAGCGTTCTCATGAGTGGGAAAATGGGAAGGGGTTCTAATGGGTGGGAAGGCTACATATCTTCCTCCATTCTCACTTTATTCTATCTTTTCCTCAAATTGAAACCTTGCCCTTGAGATCTTTTATTAATAGAATAAATGAATTTTTGAAGTCTCAAGGTCAAAGAGAGTTTATGGGAGAGTAGACACTACTATTTTTGCATTGCGACTAATTATTTAGTCATTTATAGCTGTGATTTTACCCAACAATCAAATTAGTCATTTGTAGCTATGTTGAAAAAAATGACTAGAATTTAGTCATTTTTAGTTTCGTGACTAAAATTTTTAGTTACGTAGCCATTTATTTTCCAAATTCTACTAGTGTTAATGAGTAAATCTATAAGAAAGCAGGTACAACTCACTTCTATGTAGCAGCGGAGAAAAAAATCATGCATAAACAAAAACAATTGTTGGCATTAGCAATTGAAAGATACTAAAATTAATGGGTAAATATGTAGGAAAGCAGGTAAAACTCACTTATACATAGCAGTAGAGAAGAAAGAATGCATAATTGGAAACAACTGTTGGCATCAATAATTGAAAGATTCTAAAAATAATGGGTAAATCTATAGGAAAGCAGGTACAACTCACTTCTATGTAGCAGCGAAGAATAAAGAATGCATAATTGGAAACAACCATTGGCATCAACAATTGAAAGATACTAAAATTAATTGGTAAATCTGCAAGAAAAGCAAGTACAATTCACTTCTACATAGCAACAGAGAAGAAAGCATAATTAATGGGTAAATCTGTAGGAAAGCGAGTACAACTCAAATCTACGTAGTAGTGGAGAAGAAATAATACATAATTGGAAATGACTGTTGGCATCAACAATTGAAAGATACTAAAATTAATGGGTAAATTTGTTGAATGGAAAAGAAAAATGAGAGGGGGGGTGAATCAGTTGTAGCAGATTAAAACATCAAAAATCTCAACAATAAATAGATCCATATGCATTCATTAAACCCTTATTCTATTAAAGTAATTAAACATGAAATGCAGATAACAAAAATTGAAATATCAACACCATAACAAGACAATACCAAATCTATGTAGAAAACCCAATGAGGGAAAAACCACAGTGAGGATTATCTCACAATATAAGTAATTGCAAAACCAGTACAAGGGCTCATTGCCAGAATAGGACACACTATCCAAAAAGGCTCACAACTCTAGGGATCACTTCCATAGAAAGAAATACAAGAAGATAAAAGAGAAATGTTACACAAAGAACAACTTCTCAATGCAACAAGGATTCCACCACAAATGCTCCAACACTTTCACAACCTTTTATGAAATATTTAAGTCACCTTCACCTCACTTCCTTCTGATAGGCTATTGTTAGGTCCCATTACTTTAGAATATAATATTCAATTTGTCGACCGGGTAGTGTTCAAGGCAATTTGCAATAGAAGAAGTCTAGAGTATCTCCCTCAGGTTTTCTAACTTTTAAGAACAACTTAATATTAATTCTAACTTCGAACGGTCTAACTATAAAACTGCAATGTAATTTATTCCTAAGAAAACATAAAATGCTTGAACTGAAAGCGTAAGAAAACTAATTTAGAAAGCATAACAACTAAATTGAAAAGCACATAAACGACTAAACTAAGAAGCTAGAAAATTATAAAAGCAGAAAAACTTATAGCAATCTATAAAACATTTTCTTAACAATAAAGATTCTAATAGTTAATAACAGAAACTACGGAAGTGAAAAGCAACAAATACTTCAGAACTATAATAGTACATTTAATGATTCTCTACAGAACAACATTATAATAAAAGAAAACACTTATCTACTCCCGTCAAGTGGCCAGCTCATGGGTTATTACCTTCATCCTCAGCTCACATTCACAGCTATTTCAGAAACACTTCCATCAATCATAGTTATCATCCATGACTCATAACTCAGAATTTTAGATAACAATCTCTTTATTCATAAACCTCGAAAACATTCTGACAGTATAAAATTACTTTTTCACTGTATATCTTACTTCTAGAGATCATATCTTTTATAGAGAAACTGTAACTACATCCTATATTTTAGATGGTGCGGATAACCATTGAAAATATCTAGAACAGATCTACGAATAACTCGTATATCTTTAAACCTATTAGACAGTATTTAAGAGGCTCAAGTCGAGCCATAAAGTCTTTAATTCAAAGGATAACAGAAATAACAACTTTAAGAACAACTACATCTTCGGTCCATCATCCTGAAGTTCCAGAGCATATTTCCAGCATATATCTTCAGCCTGTTTTGGAGCACGTGCTAGCTGGATGCTTCAATCTGCAACTTTGATTGACTGATTATTATCTACAAAACAATTAAAACAACCCATTAAATCTGTATTGGAAAAATACTTTAAGAAATCAAAAGAAATAAAGTTTATACAATTTCTCACTAAAAATTAAGCAATTATTTCTCCTAAAATGTAATTAATTGGCAGAGGATAGAGATTTTGCATGTATGAACCAGGTCTTTATGGTATTATCATGATGAGGTTATTTTTACCTCATCATTTCCTCCCCTTCCTAATTCTTGGCAGGTCCTCCTGTCCCTTGATTATAACTCTGCCCTCTACTCCCTTCTTCATATTTTGTACTAATATCATACAAATATTTTGTTGTAACATCAAAGTTTACAAGGGAATTGTGAAAGCCTCCATGAAAAACAACTCCCCGTTTCCATTCATTGAAAATTCTATCATCCTTATCTATATTAATATGAAAAGTAGGGGCTGGATATAGTAATAAAGGAGGTCTATACCTCATTCCTATCCATTTTGTTCTGAGATCTCCTAAAATTTTGGCCAAGGCATCTGCTCTTCTGAAGGACCATCTGATACTAAGAGGAGAGATCACTTCTCTTTTCTTTAGATATATAGGCAGTGGACTGTATCTCTCTTCACATGCGTGTCAAGGCCTGCCAACCAATTTTTGCCCCTGTTCTATAAAATGATTATAACAAACTCAAAGGCTATCATCATACCTCCCCTTCATTTTCTCATCCAACAAAAGAGCTACAAATGTCTTCTTAAAAGTTGTTGGTCTACTATTTGGAGATCTCATTTGAAGTCCTATACTTTTCTCTACTTGAACATATTCTTTATTACATTCTTGCCAATGGATTTGATTCCGCATAGTAGGCAATATAGATCTTAATTGTACTTCCCCTACAAAAAGATTAACAAAGAAATTAGTATGCTTTTCTAACAAAAGATCATGGGTAAAGAATTCACAGAGCATATCTTGCTCTTTAGGATTTGAGTCTGCAAATGTTTTAACAAATTCTTTATCATTAGGTTCATAAGGTTGGTCATTGTAAATTCTAAGCAATTTCCATCTAAAACATTGTTCATTCAAAAACATTGAATACAATCTTGATGGTCTTCTACAGAATAAAAGAAATTCAGCTATTTGACATGCATCTTGTTTCCCCTTATAAGCTTTATGAAATGCTTCTCTTAATAACACCATTTCCATTTTCAATCTGTTATTCTCAATTTGTGCATTCCTTAGGAAATAGCACTATTCCATCCATTTCATTAATAATGGAGGAATCTAAATTTGGAACCATTCAGTTACCGTTGGTTCAGTTTGAACTTCTTTGGATTCCATCATTGGTTTACTTGTGCTTTCATGTAAGTCCTGCTCTAATTCCATAATCTTACTAAGAAGAGCATTTAACTCGTCCTTCTGTCTTTTCTTTTCTTCTTCAAAGGCTAAAAACATGAGCATAAAATTTCCTTTTAAATTTTGAATTTCTTTATTTAATCCATCTCTATGTATCCTATTTTCCTCATCACAATTCTGAATTTGTATTTGCAGCTCACTAATAGATGTATCTTTTCCCTACATTTCCAACTTTAAATCCTAAATTTCTTGATCCCTTTTATTTATTACAGTCTTATACACCATTATTTCCTCTTGTTACAATTCTATCTTTTCCTTATTTTCATGCAACTGACTTCTTAACTCTTCTATCTCTGATTTCAATTTTTCCAATTCTATGTTAATATTTTCAGTTTCAACTATTTCAACAGCTTTATTAATAACTGGAGACAAATTTCCTAACATACTGTCATCAACCTCCATAGGAAGTGGAGATTGTCCCCTTTTTGTTTCCTGCTTTTCTTGTTCTACAACTTATTCTTCAGACACCAAGTGAAAATGTACTTCTTCAATAGACATTTATTTTTATGAGGATTGGTGAGTTGACTCCTCAGTTTCCAAGTTTTTCTTTTGCTTTTTAGATTTTGACCTATTCCCTTTACTCTGTACTAGGGTTTCTGCAAATCCAGAGGATAATTTGTTTCTCCGCCTTAAAGGAGGAGTATCCTGATAATTTAAAATAGTTGGATCATTTAGAAGAATAGTTCTTCTTTTCCTCTTCTTAATAGGATGAATATCTACGTTTGGATTCATTATCTCTACATCTTCTATCTGGGACGGAGTTTCAAACTCATCATTTCTAAATTCTGGCACTTCCTCACCAACTATGGTAGGAATTTGGGCTTCAAGAGCCTTAGGGTCTTCGGGGGAAGTTGCTCCGAAAGGTGAAGCAACTTGTTTTGAAGATTCTCCTAATTCTAACTTCCTGATGTAGGTGTATCAAACTTCCCCAAAAAAATTTCCCATTTGCTTCTAGGTTTCTTACGGAAGTGATATTTACAAATCAATTGAATTAACCAATGATGTTTTAATGGCCCTGAACTAGTTTTATATCTTTCTATTGAAGAATTAATAGAATCATTCAAGAAATGAAGAAAATTAACCCTTAGAGCAGGGTTTTCCTTCCCATGCTGCAAATGTATCAACATGCGGAATGTTGGTCCTACCACAGTAGTGAGTTGACCTTCACAAGTAAAATATCTAATAAACCATGCAACAGCAGTACCCCAGGGTTTTAAGATAGAAGCTCATTGAAACCCCTTATTTTGTCCCCTAGTACTGACAACTATCATGGGTTGAGGATCTCCCTGTCTAAGAAACAATTCTGATAATTTCTAATATGTGGTCTGTGTTGTTTTAGATATTTTAATGCTAGAATCTTCTAACCGTGAAATAGAAGAGATAATTTTTGAACTCACCTTGAAACGCTTCCCATGCATAATCACCTTACCATTAGAGTAATTTTCCGCAAATGCATTCACCAGTTTTTCATTATACCCTTCAAATTTCCTGAAAAAATCCAACCAGCCCATTTCTTCAAATAGCTGAGAGATATTACTTAACCCCAAAAAATTTTCTGCAGAAGCCGGCTCATATTTCTTCTTTGTATCGCCTATTTTTACCTTGTTCACCACCCTGCTGAAGAATTCAATAATGCCAAAGACTTTTGCATTGATATTTTTAAAAATATGATCGGACTGTAATTATTTACTCTACTCTTGCTCGGAGCTTGCTGTGTAATAATTTCAATTTGCATGAAAGGCCACAAAAAGAGTAGCGTACTTAACAATTAATCACCAAGTGGCTCAATTTACTAAATTGGGAAAGGAAACTCTTGCCAATCAATCATATTTTATTCGAAAATAACTACTTATTTAAAGCAAAAATTTGTACTTACTTCCATTCCATGATCGCTTGAAGATCTTATACCTCTACCGATTTGACAGGATGATGCAAAGGTATTGGCTGAGGTGACGGTATAATTATTATGACATGAATGAGGAATCTCATGGATGAAAAAGTCATTAATGAAGATAGGCTATTACGGTGGATTTTATTTATAATGGAAAAAGAAGGCGTGTGTACCAATGTACGATAATCAAAGCATCGAGGAAGATTTGAAAAAAAAAATTAGAAAGGAGTTGGAAAAATGAAAAATAAATAAGTTTTGAAGCACACGTAAAGCATGCATTCGGAACAAAGAAATTGGTTAAAGTTCTGGAGCACACGTAAGGCATGCATTGGGAACTTAGAAATGGATAAGTTCTGGAGCATCGCCGAAAGATGCAGCCAAAATGATAACCGAATGAAAGTTTTGGAGCATCGTTGGAAGATGCAGCCGGAGCAGCAACCAATGAAAGTTTCGGAGCATTGTCGAAAGATGCAACCGGAAAGAAGAAAATGACGAACACCACTTAACTCAAACTTCAGGAGTTATATCATTCCACAAGAACATCCTTCCAACATGGTAGGCTAAAGAGCAGGTTCCGGAGCATCGGGCGTTCAGACCGTCAAGTTCTGGAGCACTGGCCAGCTGAACGATCAAGTTCTAGAGCATCTTGGAATGATGCTCCAGAATTTGTTATTCCTTTATGAGAGGTCCTACAAAATGAAAACACGTGTTAAGTCCGAAAATTTATGAAAAATGCTTTGAAAACAAATTTGGTACACATGTCTTTTTATTACAACTTTTCATCAATTTTTTTTTTTAGATAACATATAAATATTAAATCAAATAGACTCTGCCTTGGCAGAGTCAATGCATTGGATTTCTCCTTACATTTCTACCAACTTTGTAAATTCTTCTTTATTAACTGGTTTAAGGTAGATACGTAGGCGATGACCATTAACTAAGAGAGTTCGTAAATCACCATCAATGGGTTTTAATTGAACTGTGCCATTCGAGAAAACATCAGAAATTTCATATGGCCCCAACCAATGAGTTCTGAGTTTTCTTTTTTGGTCTTTATATCTTGAATCGAATAGCAAGGCCCAGTCACCATTATGAAATTCTCTTTAATATATTTTTCATGCCAAACTTTCTGTTGATGTTGAACTAGTTCAGTTTGATGAACAACATCCAAACGAAGCTCATCCGGCTCATTTAACTATAAAACTCATTCTATTTGAGCTCATTTCAAATCCAAACCCAACTCCATAGTTGTACGTAGGGTTTGAAGTTCAAATTCAATGGGAAGAAGAGGTTTCTTCCCAAAAACAAGCTCATAGGGACTGAATCCAGTTGTAGATTTCCATGTTGTATTGTACGCCCAAACGGCTTCAAGCAATTTCCTGGCCCAATCTCTTCTTCTTGAAGAGATATTTTTTGTCAGTATGTTTTCTAACTTCCTATTAGTCACCTCTACTTGACCATTTGCTTGAGGGTGATAAGGGAATGAATTCTTATGACTCGCCTAAAAATGGTCCGTAAATGCTAGGAGAACTTTGGACATAAATTGGGGTCCCTAATCTGTAATGATAGTTCGCAGGGCTCCAAATCGAAGAAAAAATTTGTTAGAGAGAAAATCAGCAACTTGCTCTTCTCTAGCAACTCGTAAAGCTTGAACTTCTGCCCATTTCGTTAGATAATCGGTACAAACTAATATGTATTCTTTCCCTTGAGAGGAAGGATCTATGGGGCCGATAAAATCTAACCCCCATTTTTTAAATGGTTCCAAAGTTACCTGAGGCTGAAAAGGCATTTCTGTAGAAGCAGTTGGTCTTCCTACTCTTTGAAATTCATCACAATGACGAACATAATTTTTAACATCTTTATGCATTGAAGGCCAATAATATCCAACACCTAAAATTTTATGAGAAGTTCTTTTTGCAGAATAATGACCCCCTGAAGGATCATCGTGACAAGCTCTCAGAATATTATAAGTTTCATCAGCCCTGACACATCTTCTCAAAACCATATTAGGTCCACAACAAAATAAAATCCCATTAATCCATTTAAATGGTGCACATTCATGATAAGTCGCTTCCTTTGTTTTGATGTAAATTTAGGAGGTACTTCAGAAGTAGCTAAATAGTTGGCAATATCAGCAAACTAAGGAACCTTTATAGAGATAGCAAACAATTTTTTATCTAGGAACTCATCTTGTACAGGTGCTCGATCACCCTCTTCTTGTTTGGTTCGAGATAAAAAAATTTCCACCTCATTAAATTTCCTTGGCTTGTCAAGTATTGTCACATTGAACTCCTGAAGAAGTAGTAACCATCTCATTATTCGACCATTAACTACAGGTTTATTCATTAAATATTTTACAGCTGAGTGATATGTATAAACTGTAACTTCATATCTTGTAATATAATGACGAAATTTTTTGATGGCATGAACCACAACTAAGAATTCTTTTTCTGTTGTTGTGTAGTTTCTCTTAGCAGATGTTAGGTTTTTGCTAATAAAATATATGGCATATTTACCCCCATCCTCATCTTTCCCTAATACTGTACCAATTGCGTCATCTGAAGCATCAACATAAATGTGAAAGGGAAGACTCCAATTTGGTCCACGCAGTACAGGAGCAGAGACAAGCTTTTCTTTTATCATTTCAAATGATTGTTGACACTCAAACGTCCAATTAAACTCCACATCTTTTTGGAGGAGAGAAAACATAAGGGCTGCTATCTTACTGAAGCTTTCTATGAACCTTCTACAATATCCAGCATGTCCAAGAAAACTTCGAACATCTATTTGTGTTTGAGGTATAGTTAATTGTTGAATGACTTCAATTTTTTTAGGATCAACTTTTATTCCTTCTGAGGAAATGTGATGGCCTAAGACTATTCCTTGTTCCGCCATTATTAAACACTTTTCGTGGCTAAGGGACAGTCGATTTTCCTCACAAACCTCCAAAACCCTATCCAGGTTTTGAAGAGCTTCATCATAGATTGACCCATATACTGTGAAATCATCCATATAAACCTCTACACAATCATTGACAAGTGCTACAAATATATCCAAGATGGCCCTCTGAAAAGTTGTTGGAGCATTATAAAGTCCAAAAGGAAGAACTTGGTATGCATATGTGCCCCAAGGATAGGTAAACATTGTCTTATCTTGGTCTTCTGGTGCTACCTGAATTTGGTTGTAACCACTAAATCCATCTAAAAAGGAAAAATATTTCCTCCCAGCCAAATTGTCCAAAACCTGGTCAACAAATGGTAAGGGAAAATAATCTCTAAAAGTGGCTTTATTGAGTTCTCTATAGTCCACACAAATTCTCCACTTCCCATTTTTCTTTGGTACAACTACCATAGGTGACACCCACTTACTATCTGAGATAGGATAAATGAATCCTGCACGGAGGAGTTTCTCAATCTCAATTTTGACAAGATCCTTTAATGCGGGGTTGATTCTCCTCTGTGGTTGACGAACAGGTCTCATATTAGGATCAGTATAAATGTGATGAGTACAAAAACTCGAGTGAATCCCCCTCATGTCTGTATAGTCCCAAGCAAAAGCTTTAGACATTTTTACTAGCACATTAAATAATTTATCCTCTTGTATTTTTGTCAACCAACTATTGACATTCACAATTTTTCCTGGTAGCAACATAATTTTTTTTGTTCCTGGATAGGCCGAAGTGATAGTATGTATCGGTCGTAACAAAGTGTTGAGAGGACAACTATGAGGTATAAGTCAGTGAAATCTTGTAATATCATCAAAGAAATAATTCATTCTAGGAATCATATTAGCCAAGGGACAAGGCATCCCCATGGTAACATAATTATGTTCCATCCCACTTATATCAATCAGTTGTCCCAAATTTCTGGTACATCCTCTATTACTTCTTCACTCGAACCTATAGCCAAGTGTGCAACCTCATTTACTAACTCATCCTCTAATTCCTCTCCATGTTGTTTAATCACTACCATGTCCAAGGAGGCCAAACTGTCTTGCCCACTAAATTCTTCTGGCTCATCAACCCAGACTTTATTATATTCGATAGGCTTAGCAGGAGGATATAAAAATAAATGTTTACTATCTTGACCATGTGAAATGGTCATTCCTCCTTCTCGACAATCAATTTTAGCAGCGATAGTAGCCAACCATGGTCTTCCCAAAATTATTGGATAACTATCTTTAGGTGTAAGTGATTGGATTATTTAAAAGTCAACTGGATATTCCCATCCATCAACTTTAACAAGAACATTTTTATAACACCTTTTAGAATGGCTATAGATTGATTTTCCATCTGTAAGACTGTAGTTGTAGGACTTAAATCAGTAAGAATTAATTTTTCCATTACATCCACCGTCATTACATTAATAGTTGCTCCAAAATCCACCAATGCATTATGTATTGCTACCTCATTAATTTTAATAGTAATCAATGGACTCCCAGGATCATCATATTTTGGAGCAACAATCTTTCCAGACAAAAATTCAGCTAGATAACCATCAATGTGCATAGTGTTTATTTTCTTTGGTTTCCTTCCTGGAGTTTTGATACACAGCTGTTTGATCAACTGATTTAACTCAGGAATTTCCTTTATTGCCTGCAACAAAGGAACCTCTATTTGCAATTGTTTAATTTCCTGAATTAATGCAGTTTCAGAGGCTAATATCATTTTTGGAGTATCTTTTAGAATTGTTGATTTCAGACGCTTTGGAAATGGTACTTGATTTTTCTCCTTTGAAGGGATATCTTTACTAAACTCAATCAAAGACTAACCTCCCTCCTCCCGAGGTAAATCAACAGCTCCTGTTGCTGAAGACTCAATAATATTCGCGGGTAGGGTAGTATCTTTCTCAAAATTTTGAGAAATAGGTTCATCCACTACTTCCTCAATAGTGGGCGATTGAAGTGTCCTACCGGAACGTAACTGAACATTTCCAAAATGAATTGCATTAAGTCTTGTGACATTATCTTGCTCAGTAGTATATATCAAAGTATTTTGTCAATTGTTCTTAGGATTGGGAAGTGGTTGTGCTAGAAGTTGAGGTTGATTTACCTGCTCTATTTGAGGAAGATTATGTGGTGGTGGTAACAAATTATGTTGTTGATTCCTCCTAGGACCAATATAAAATTGATTTTGTCCTTGATTCCATTGGGGAGCAATATGTTGTGGGTACCATTGTGGTTGTGATTGGTTTGGCCACTGCCGAGTTCCCCATGATTGACTTGCCCATTCAGGAGATCCCCAATAAGGAGTTCCCCAAGTAGGCTATGGAAGATATGGTTGATTCCAAGATGGAGGCCATTGATTACCAGCCCAGTTATTCTGGGGTCTCCATGTAGGATTGGAATTATGCCCATAAGAAAAATTACCTCCCTGGCATTGATTTAGCACATTTATTTCTTCTTCAGCCTGAGCAATTTTTTTCTTAGTATTCTTAAGATCAGTAAGAAGCTCACATTGATTGGTAGGGTGGATTTTCTCACAAAGTTGATAAACATTATCCTTTTCTAAAGGACACTCATGTAAAAGATGTTTATTTCGACACCTAGGACAATAGATTGACAAAGTCTCAGGGTTACGTGTCTTTGCTTGTATACCATCCAACGTAGTGTTTAATTGGACAAGTATGTTCATCTTAAGATTTTCTATTTCTTCTCGGAGCTTACCTATCTCGTTATTCCCTTTGAAAAGATTTATTTTTTGGATTCCTCCATGAGTACGTGAAAAATTATGACACAAATCACATATGTCTTCAAGGTTTAACTGGGACATGTCACCTTTTCCCATTAAATCAAGACTTCGTCTTGCATCATCATTGAGTCCTTTAAGAAATATAGTCTTGAGAATCTCAACACTAATGGTTGTTTCTCCACATCATTTAGATAAGAAAAGAAACCTATCTAAATAGTCCTCTAGACTCTCATCCTCATTCTGCCTAAGTTTAAATAGCTCTTCCTTACGATCACTCACTCGATAATAACTTTGATATTTATTCAAGAAAACAATCTCCATTTCTTCCCAAGATGTAATACTTCTAGACGGTAGTCCCATAAACCAACACATGGCTAAATCCTTCAAAGTAGAAGGAAACAACTTTAGTTTCTGGTTGTCATTTTTATAGTCATAGGTTTGACATAGGACCTTAAATTCAAAGAGAAATTGGTATGGATCTTCTGAAGATAAACCACGGAAGGTTGGAAGGAAAGCTGGAGAGATGTTTTTCATCGTTGTATCATCATCCGCATCCAGAGCAATAGGATAAGTGAATGTTCTAGGTAGTTGAGGATCATTGTTATTACGGTTAGCTTTTTCCCTCTGATCTCCCATGATGTTTAGAGGAATATGCTTCTCAAAAATATTTTCTTCGATAATAGGTTGCACGACAGGATGATCTTATGGAAAGCCTCGAGTGGGTTAGGCTCAAGTAATTCGTCAGCAGAATGGTCTTCTGAGCCTTGGGCCTCCTTATGTATAACTGGGACGTATTTTGGGGGGGTCTTTGGTATAAATAGTCTGTGAGGGCCTCTTTTATTGACCATGCAGAAAAGGAAGCAAAAGATAGTATTTTTGGCCTAAAAGAGGTATCCTAGGCGTCTTCTATTAACTCTCAAGCAAAAGAAGCTAAGGGGTCCCCAGCAACGGCACCAAAAAGTGATAGGCTGTTGTTAGGTCCCATTACTTTAGAATATAATATTCAATTTGTCGACCGGGTAGTGTTCAAGGAAATTTGCAATAGAAGAAGTCCAAAGTATCTCCCTCAGGTTTTCTAACTTTTAGGAACAACTTAATATTAATTCTAACTTCAAACTGTCTAACTATAAAACTGCAAAGTAATTTATTCCTAAGAAAACAGAAAATGCTTGAACTGAAAGCATAAGAAAACTAATTTAGAAAGCATAATAACTAAATCGAAAAGCACATAAATGACTAAACTAAGAAGCTGGAAATTTATAAAATTAGAAAAACTTATAGCAATCTATAAAACATTTTCTTAACAATAAAGATTCTAACAGTTAATAACATAAACTATGGAAGTGAAAAGCAACAAATACTTCAGAACTATAATAGTACATTTAATGATTCTCTACAGAACAACATTATAATAAAAGAAAACACTTATCTACTCCCGTCGAGTGGCCAACTCGTGGGTTATCACCTTAATTCTTAGCTCACATTCACAACTATTTCAGAAACACTTCTATCAATCGTAGTTATCATCCATGATTCATAACTTAGAATTTTAGATAACAATCTCTTTATTCATAAACCTCAAAAACATTCTGACAGTATAACATTACTTTTTCACTATATATCTTACTTCTAGAGATCATATCTTTTATAGAGAAACTGTAACTACATCCTATATTTCAAATGGTGTGGATAACCATTGAAAATATCTAGAACAGATCTAGGGATAACTCATATATCTTTAAACCTGTTAGAAAGTATTTAAGAGGCTTAAGTTGAGCCATAAATTCTTTAATTCAAAGGATAACAAAAATAAGAACTTTAAGAACAACTACATCTTCGGTCCATCATCCTGAAGTTCCAAAGCATATTTCCAGCGTATATCTTCAACCTGTTCTGGAGCATGTGCCAGCTGGATGCTTCAATCTGCAACTTTGATTGATCGATTATTATCTACAAAACACTTAAAACAACCCATTAAATTTGTATTGGCAAAATACTTTAAGAAATCAAAAGAAATAAAGTTTATACAATTTCTCACTAAAAATTAAGCAATTATTTCTCCTAAAATTTAATTAATTGGCAGAGGATAGAGATTTTGCATGTATGAACTAGGTCTTTATGGTATTATCATGATGAGGTTATTTTTACCTCATCACCTTCAGGAATCCAATACTTTGAATTTCACATTGCTCTACTCAATTTCGCATCACACACATCACTCGCATCGATCTCACATTTACCTTGCTTCTCTCTTGAATCTCACAACATCTCTACTCTTATTTATATCAACCTCAACCTTGAAAACCTTCTCCAATTTTGGCAACTATCTATTATACTTACAAATTCAAATTAATTCGGCACCTAAACATTCACGCGGTGGATAGGAACGAAGGCGATCTAATATAAATCCTTAATTAGGACCCAAATAGATCCCAACACACCTCAACACACTTTCATAATCTTCACATGTAGTGCTAACACAAGGTCATCCAACACCCATGTTAAACACCATAAAACATTAAAGACACGCTTTTTCAAATCAATCTGAAAGTTTCAGACAATGAAATTCATTTGAACATGATCTAGAATAATCTTCAAACTACTTGAGATTCATCAAACACTTCATCCAAACTTGTATCATACAAATACTTCAACTTAGAACAACTGGAAAACCTTATTCGCACACTAACGCATGAAACACACATTGTACTGTACCAAATCAAGTGAAACCTTGAATTATGAAAGATACAAATATTATAAGCAACTTCCAAAATTCTCACAACCTATGGCCAAATTGTGGAAAAACGTGGAGCAAATACATTTCTCCCAAGCCATAGAAAACATCACTAAAAAAATAGTTCACACACTGGTGAAAATATCTCGCACTATACAATGATCCAAAAATCCAAATTCTGAATATAGAAACCATTAACAACCTTGTACGACATATCAAATCTGCACAGGCATAGCCTCAACATAGAAAAAATGTGAAGCACAATACTAGAGCACATTTTGAACACTTGCACAATATTGTTTTCTCTATTTATCAAATTTTCTCAAAAGCACTTGGAAACCAAGTACCAGAGACATCATCTCAACTCATTACACTATTCCAACTCATCTCCAAACACTACAATAAAAATATAGCTCCATGTACTCACAACACTTCCTCAACATCTCAACTATACATGCACAACCTGCAACAACCTGTTTTCCTCTTTTTCACAATTTTCTCAATATCCTCGACATATAACAAACTTCCTTAACACATGGTTGACATCAATGACAACACCATCCTGTAGAAATCTTGTTGACATCAATGAAAAAACCTTCATACTTGCAACAAAATCTATAGGAAAGCAAGTAAAACTCACTTCTACATACTAACAAAGAAGAAAGCATGCATAACCGGAAATAGCTGTTGGCATCAACAATTGAAAGATACTAAAATTAATGGGTAAAACAACAAGAAAGTGGGTACAACTCACTTCTTTGTAGTAGCAGAGAAGAAAGCATGGATAATCAGAAATAACTATTGGCATCAACAATGGTAAGATACTAAAATTAATGGGTAAATCTACATGAAAGTGGGTACAACTCACTTCTACATAACAATGCGGAAGATAACATACATAATCAGAAATGACTGTTGGCATCAACAGTTGAAAGATACTAAAATTAATGTGTAAATTTGTAGGAAAAGTAAGTACAAATCTCTTCTACGTAGCGGTGTAGAATAAAGTATGCATAATCAGAAACAACTACTGGCATCAACAACTAAAAGATACTAAAATTAATTGGTAAATCTACATAAAAGCGGGTACACCTCACTTCTATGTAGCATAAGATAAGAAAGCATGCATAATCTAAAATAGCTTTTGGCATCAACAATTGAAAGATACTAAATTAATGGGTAAATTTGTAAGAAAGCAGGTACAACTCAATTCTATGTAGCAGCAGAGAAGAAAACATGCATAATTGGAACAACTACTGGCATCCACACTTGAAAGATACTAAAATTAAAAAAAACTATGTAGAAATGGAGAAAAAATCATGCATAATTAAAAAAATCTATTGGCATCAACAACAGAAAGATACTAAAATTAATGGGTAAACCTATAGAAAAGCGGGTACAACTCACTTCTATGTAGCAACGAAGAAGAAAGCATGCATAATTAGAAATAGTTGTTGGCATCAACAATTGAAAGATACTAAAATTAATGGGTAAATCTACAACAAAACAGGTACAACCCACTTCTACATACCAGCGAAGAAGAAATCATGCATAATCAGAAACGACTATTGGCATCAACAATTGAAAGAAAGTAAAATTAATGGGTAAATTTGTAGGAAAGCGAGTACAAATCACTTCTACATAGCAATGAAGAAGAAAGCATGCACAATTGGAAACAACTGTTGGCATCAACAATTGAAAGATACTATAATTAATGGGTAAATCTGCAAAAAAGCAAGTACATCTCACTTCTATGTGGCAGCAAAGAATAAAGCATGCATAATCAGAAACAACTGCTGGCATTAATAATTGAAAGATACTAAAATTAATAGGTAAATATACAAGAAAAGTGAGTACAACTCACTTCTAAGTAGTAGCAGAGAAGAAAGCATTGATAATCATAAACAACTACTAACATTAACAACTGAAAGATACTAAAATTAATGGGTAAATATGTAGGAAAGCGAGTACAACTCAATTTTACATAGTAGCAGAGAAGAAAGAATGCATAATTGGAAACAATTGCTGACATCAACAATTGAAAGATAATAAAATTAATTGGGTAAACCTACAAGAAAGCGGGTACAACTCACTTCTACATAATAGCAAAGAATAAAGTAGGCATAATAAAAAATAGTTGTTGGTGTCAGCAACTAAAAGATACTAAAATTAATGGGTAAATCTACAGGAAAGTGGGTACAACTCACTTCTACATAGCAACAAAGAAGAAAGCTTGGATAATCGAAAACAATTGCTAGCATCTACAATTGAAAGTTACGAAAATTAATGGGTAAAACTACAAAAAAGTGGGTACAATTCACTTCTACATGTAACAACGGAGAAGAAAGCATGCATAATCGAAAATAGTTAATGGCATCAACAATTGAACGATACTAAAATTAATCGATAATCTACAAGAAAGTGGGTACGACTCACTTCTACATAGCAACGAAGAAGAAAGATTGGATAATCGAAAACATGTAATGGCATTTGCAATTGAAAGATACTAAAATTAATGGGTAAATTTGTAGGAAAGTGGGTACAACTCACTTCTACGTAGCAATAGAGAAGAAAACATGCACAATTAGAAACAAATGTTGGTATCAACAACTGAAAGATACTAAAATTAATGGGTAATTTTTTAGGAAAGTGGGTACAAATCACTTCTATGTAGCAGTGGAGAAGAAACCATGCATAATCAGAAACAGTTGTTGGCATCAACAATTAAAAGATACTAAAATTAATGGGTAAATCTATAGCAAAGTGGGTACAATTCACTTCTACATAACAATGAAGAAGAAAGCATGCATAATCAGAAATAGTTGTTGGCATCAACATTTGAAAGATAATAAAACTAATGGGTAAATTTGCAGGAAAGTGGGTACAAGTCGCTTTTATGTAGCAGCAAAGAAAAAAATATGCATAATCAGAAATAATTGTTGGCACCAACAATTGAAAGATGCTAAAACTAATGGGTAAATCTGTAGGAAATTGGGTACAACTCACTTCTACTTAGAAACAAAGAAGAAAGCATGCATAATCAGAAACAGCTGCTGGCATCAACAATTTAAAAATAGTAAAATGAATGGGTAAATATGTAGGAAAGTGAGTACAACTCACTTCTACATAGCAGTAGAGAAGAATGCATGCATAATCGGAAACAGTTGTTGGCATCAACAATTGAAATATACTAAAAGTAATGGGTAAATATGTATGAAAGTGGGTACAACTCACTTCTACATACAACAGTGGAGAACAAAACATGCATAATTGGAAATAGTTGATGGCATCTGCATTTGAAAAATACTAAAATTAATGAGTAAATCTAGAGGAAAGCAGGTACAACTCACTTCTATATAGCAGTAGAGAAGAAAACATGCATAATTGGAAACAACTGCTAGCATCCACAATTGAAAGTTATTAAAATTAATGAGTAACTTTGTAGGAAAGCGTGTACAACTCACTTCTATATACCAGCGGAGAACAAAGCATGCATAATTGGAAACAGTTGCTGGAATCCCAATTAAAAGATACTACAATTAATGGGTAAATTTACAAGAAAGTGGGTACAACTCACCTCTACATAGTAGTAGAGAAGAAATCATGCATAATTGGAAACAACTGCTAGCATCCATCATTGAAAGATACTAAAATTAGTGGGTAAATCTGTTGGAAAGCGAGTACAACTCACTTCTATGTAGCAGCAGATAAGAAAGCGTGCATAATTGGAAACAATTGTTGGCATTCGTAATTGAAACATACTAAAATTAATGAGTAAATCTACAGGAAAGTGATGTGCAAGGTTGTTAATGTCACTTCTTGCATCATTTAATTTATCAATTATCAAACTGGGTGTGTCTTAGAGCTATATGCAATAAGGGTGTTTCTATAAATTGGGGGGTTTTGCACTGTAAACAGTGACTTTTGGTTGCAGTTTAGCTCTGTCAGGAGCTCTTAGGAGCTCTCAGAGCTGATTTTAACAACAGGTTCCTAACTATTTCTAAAGACTTAATCCTAATTTATCTCTTAACTAATGATTTTTCAGTCTCCAATAACTCACTTCAGACTTCACTTGACTTGCAATTTATCCATGGAAGAATTAAGCTAAAAACTAAATCTACTTTTAAAATAAACTTTAGAATTGAAATGAAGTTGGAAAGGAAATCTAATTACATTTGCAAAAAAGGATCTAATTATGTTTACAAAAAATAAACATTAATCCAAAAAAGCAGTAACACTAACTTCCATGAACAAATTCCAAACAAGCTTTAGTTTCATCTTTCCATAAGTCATCATTGTCTCTTCTGTTAAAACTACATGCATTTCAAAGTAACCAATGAATCTAATTCTATGAACAACAATTAAATCTACAAAAAATGAGTGAATATAAATCTACAGCGTAATGAATTATTCTAAGGATTCAATGAATTTAATCTAAGAATATAAGCATTCACATTTACTAATAATGATTAATAGAGATCTATATTCCTACTTTCCAACTAAGATGAACAATGCAAAAATCAACTGAATCGAAGTAAATAACACAAGTCATCTCCTTCGGTTGAGTGGGCCTTGCTCTTCCTTTGGTGGGACTTAAACATTGAGATTCAGATCAACTCCTTATTTTCATTCCAATTGGCCAAAATAGGCGAGAAGTACAAAAGTGCAGATAATCCACATTACAATACTAAAGCGAAATATTTAACTAACTCCCAAACTAATACTAAGGATGGATATTTATAAGAATATCCACTTATTTTAATACAAAAATTGACGCAGCCTGCCAAAATACAAAATAGTAACAACTAAACTTAAACAGAACCAAAAGTGCCATAAAGAAATCTGCCACATGAAAGTAGTTGAACAAAAAGTTCTCAAACTGACTGAAGAAGTCAATTTGGAAACATTCATGGGGAGCCAGCTGGAACGATCAGGAGCAAGACATATTTCAAATCCGTTAAACAAGAAGTTTAACACATCCACCTCATAACATCAGCACTTAATCAACCGAATAGAATCCTCAAAGATAGGATGTAATCAAGACAACAAAAGATCTCAACTTGCATAAAAATTTCATCATTAATCATCATTCAAAAGAAAGACATTTAATGAAAAATACCATTTCTCATATATACTCTAATTAGTAAAATATAATGCATCATCTAACAAACATTCAAGCATTTAGTCTATCGCCAGCATAGTTAATTAATATATAATAAAGTATTTTAAAACATAAAAATGATTAATTAAAGTTTCATTCTATGCACTCATCATTTCTCCCCCTTCTGTTATCAACCATGTCCTCATGGTTGAGGATCTGGTAAATCCCTGTTCCTACCTCCCAACCAAATAACAGATCACCACAATAAGTTGCATACTATAGGAATGTTCTCCCCTAAGCATATACATTTTGTTCTTCAATTGTCCTTAACCAATCTCTCAGACTTTCTGCAATAAATTGTGGTGGAGAATTTAATGCAGGTGCTAGTGCTATGAGCAATGGAGGTCTGAACCTCATTCCTACCCAATTTTTATTCTACTCCTCAATAACCTGTATCAAGGATCTCACTCTTGTGAGACTCCAAGTGATGTTCCTTGGAGAGATTGGTTCTCTCCTTTTGAGTGATGCTAGAATGCTACTGAATCTTTCCCTGGTTGTAGTTAAGGCTTAGTGTGGGAGATGTTCTTGAACATTTCTAAAAACTCTAATGCTTTCATTCAAATTCCTTTTGTAGACAGGTTTCACATTATCTCCTTGTGCAAAGTATCTAAAGGTGGCTCTGAAAGACATAGACCAAGGTGTTTCATTCCTCATTGGAATTCCCAATCTTAATTGTGCCTCCTTGTACTGGTCTATTATGTTATCCCACTCAACTTGATTTTGTAACAAAGACACAAAAGACCTAATTTGCAACTCCCCAATGTAAATATTTAGAAAAGAATGTGGAAAATTACCAAGAATGAAGCCATGCTGAAAGTATTTGCACATCTGGTTTTGAATTGTAGGATGGCTGTTGTAGAAATCCTCAAGGAATTCTCAATCATCATCATAATTTGTCTTTCTTTTCAAAACCAATTGATTAATTTTCCATTGTAAAAACCTTTCCCTTAAGAATAATGCATATAATTCTGAAGGTTTCCTCATTGATAACATTGCAGAGGAGAGTTCTACTACTTGTTGCAATATTTCATTCACCTCATCTCTCTCTTTTTCTAGCTATTGATTTTGGCTCTTCAATTGGTTATTCTCATGTTTAAGCTTGAGTGTTGTAAGGGAGAGGTATCTCCTCAGAACTGATGAAGTACTAGATGCTTCAAGCTAATGCAATCTACTTGACTGTTGTTTTAACTCATCTTCTTTATGTTGCAACTCAGCTTTCAATCTCTCTATTTCTATAGCACCAATCCTTGTTGTTTCCTTTGTTTGAGCTAATGCTTGTGCACTAGCCTGTTGTAAGGCCTCTTCTATTTGACTTAATTGTGTTTGCAAAACTTTTTCTTTTTCTATCATCTCTTTTTCTAGTTTCTCAATCTTGGACACTGATTTTTGCAATTCTTCTTCCTTTATTCTTAACTTTTCCTCCATAAATTGCATTCTTTTTCTTTCCTCATCCAATTATGCTTGCATTCTAGAAACTGCCATAGCTTTAGCCATCTCCTCCTCTTCTTCTTCTACCTCTTCTTCTTGCAATTGAGGGGATTTTTGTTGTTTAGTTATTGGTTCTTTCCCTTTTCTTCTTCTAAAAACCAAAAAAGGTGGTGAAGAAGATTCATCAGACCCTCTAACAAGGTTATCTTCTTCTGGTATATCAGGGGATTGTTTCTTAGATGGAGAGCCACGAGACTCTAAAACATGGGATTTTTATGGAGATGGAATTGGGGATTCAAGAGGACTTTCGGGTTGTTTAAGAGAACGAATAGGCTCTTGGATTTCCTCACTATTTTTCAAGATATCTTGAGTGGCCTCAGGGATTTCAACTAGTTTTTCAAGGGAAATTGGAACATTGGCGTCAACATTAGCAACATTAGGGTTTTCCTGTGGTGACGCATGCCTTTTTCTTTTCACTGTACTTCAAGTTTCTCTTTCAATTCCCTGTAGCTTTCTTTTTCCCTTTTTCTGTGCTTTTTTCGGAAGCTTCCCCTTTCTCAATTTTTAACTTTTTCACAGTGGGTCCCTTTTTAGATTTCTTTCCAATTTTGGCAATGGGGGTTGACAAAAATTCCAACCACCCCTCTTTTCCAGACTCCTTCATGAAATGATGTTTGATAATCAAATGAATTAAGCTATGGAATCTAATGGACGAAACTCCTCTAGACTTTATCCTAGCTACCATAGAGGAGATTTGTGTAAATATAAAGGCGGGAAGATTAATTCTTGCAGAAGGCCTTGTGTTTCCATACCTTAAATGTGTGAGCATCTACATTCCTGGCCCAAGAATTGTGCCATACTGGCCCTCGCAGGTGAAAAATTTCATTAACTAGGTCACGACCATTTTCCTTGGTTCATCCAAACTACTACGAGCAACTCCCTTTTGGCTTCCTTTATGCCACTAGATTTTTGGTCCTCTTCCTAGTTCTTCATGGAATGCAGACACCAATTCCTTGAAACCCACATGTCCTTTGTTCACTGGCTCACCTTCAACTGAAATTTCAGAGAGGTCACTAATAATAGTAGGGGTAACTTCAATTACTACCCCTCTTACCCTGGTGGTGTTTACATGGAAGTTCATAACAAATTCCTCAACCAAATCAAGTTTGAATCCTTTGTACATTTGTATGAACTCTATCCACCATGCCTCTCTCAGTATTCTCTTTGTTTCAGGATCTAGAATGAATTTTTCTGGTTCTGAATTCCTTTTCTTCCCCATTTTTCTTTACTTCTGCAATTTTTATTAGAGACAATGGCAGATGCAACTCTTTGAGTGAAATGCAAATGAACGTCTCTTTCCATAGACGGAATACTTTTCAAAAACTAAAAATGCACATTGTGTCAAGACGTTAAGCATTTACTCCACCTCATTCCTTGTGAACATTTTGCACATATCAGCTAGTACTTTTTGAATTATGATTTGGATGGCTGGCGGCGATGATGACATCAGCACAAACATTCTGAACTAATATGAAATCTTTCTATTTTCTTACATTTATTGCAGCAGTCACCTCAATATCAAATCCTTATATCTTCGTCAAATTTTGAAATGATTAAGAGTCATTTATTATAACATTAATAACTACGATAGAGATATCTATGCTCAAAACATTCATTTAATGTCACATCACATTGACTAAATCAGAAGTAGTACTTTGAAAATGACATTCACAATAAATGCATACCTTTTCATTAAATGCAAAAGTCAATTGGAGCATGAATTAACTCAACTAGCAATAATTCCAATGAGTTAATAAAAAAGAGCTCAAAATTAACTAGAGCATTTATTACAGAGAACCTTGGAAGTGTTAGAAGTCATCAGGAGTTGTTAGGAGCCATCAAGAGTCATCAGGATATCGCCATTTCTAGTTTTCAGCCATCCTTTTTTCTTCTTCTTCGTCTTCTTCTTTTTTCATTTTTTTCAAGAGATAAACCGACATTTTTGGTTTTCAATCTATCTCCTTTATTCATAAGGTAAACCACCATTTCTGGTTTTCAATTTACCTCCTTTATTCATACCTTTTCAAAAGATTATCCAACAGTACATTCTCCTATGGAAGGAATATCTTCCATCAGAAAATGTTCAACTCTATTTTGCAATTATGCTACAAATTCTTCTTTTGATGTAGGTTTGTGGTACATTTTTAAACGATGACTGTTAACTAGCATGACCCTTCTTTCTCCATCTATTGGTATCAATTGAACTACTCCATTTTGAAAAACTTCATCAATTTCATAAGGTCCCAGCCATCTTGTATGAAATTTTCCTTTGAACTCTTGAAATCCAAAGTCAAATAGCATTGCCCAATCTCCTTTCTTAAATTTTCTTGTCACAATATTTTTGTCATGCCACTCATTTCTCTGCTTCTGAATTATCTCTGTATGCTAAAGAGCTTCCATTCTCATCTCATCAAGTCGATTCAACTGTAGAATTCTATTCTTTTATGCTTCAAGCAAGTCAATACCAATCTCCAATGTTGTCTTCAATGTCTACAATTCAAATTCAATAGGAATTACTCGAGTTTTTCCAAATACTAATTCATATGGAGAGAATCCAGTAGTTGTTTTCTAGGTTGTATTGTATGCCTAGACTACCTCATCTAACCTTTCTACCCAATTTGTCTTCCTCAATGAAACCATTTTTGTTAAGATATTCTCCAATTCTCGGTTAGTAACCTCCACTTGTCCATTCACTTGAGGATGATATGGCATTGATTTTCTATGTGTCATTTGGTACCTTTGCATAAATGCTTCCATCATAGTAGACACAAACTACAACCCTTGATCTGAAACTATCTCTCTTGGTGCACCAAATCTCTACAAAATATGCTTGTACAGGAAATCAACTACCTTGTCTTCTCTTGTTGATGGTAAATATTTCACTTCAGCCCATTTCATGACACAATTTGTGCAAACTAAGATATATTGTTGTCCTCTAGAAGGTGGATCAATAGGTCCCACAAAATCAATTCCCCATTTTTCAAATGGTTCCAAGGTTATTTGAGGTTGTAATGGCATCTCCATTGTTGGTGTAGGTCTTTCCATGCGTTGGCATTCATCACAATGCTTCACAAAGAATGAAACATCCTTTGTCATAGATGGCCAAAAATAACCAACTCCTAAGATTTTATGAACGGTTCTGACTACTAAGTAATGTCCTCCTTCTGGCTCATGATGACAAGCATGTATGACATCATAAATGTCTATCTCAACAACACATCTGCAAAGAACATGGTCAGGACACATTTTAAATAACAAACCATTTATCCATTGAAATCTAGAACTTTCACGAATTAAGCTTTTTTTTCTACTTAGGATTGAAATATTTTGGGAACTTCCCTGTTACTAGATAATTTACAAGATCAGCAAACCATGGTGGATGAATTGATATTGCAAACAAATTTTCATCTACAAATGTATCATCCACTGGCTCTTGATTACCTTGCAAAACAATTCTAGAAAGGAAATCAGCAACAACATTATCTTTACCAGGCTTATCAACAATTGTTAGATTAAATTCCTGCAACAACAATAGCCATTTTATGACTCGTCCTCCTACAACAGCTTTACTCATCAAATATTTAATGGCAGCATGGTTTGTATGAATAAATACCTTGTAACCGGTAATATAATGCCTAAATTTCTTGATTACATATACTACGCTAAGAACTCTTTCTTAGTTGTTATGTAGTTCCTTTTAGCATGATTCAATTTTTTACTGATATAGTAAATTGCATACATTGCTTCATTTTCATCTTTTTGTCCTAATACTGCACCAATAGAAAAGTTAGATGCATCAACATGTATGTGAAATGGAACTCCCCAAACAGGTCCCTTGATAATTGGAGCAGTAGTTAAGGCATGTTTAATTATATCAAATGATTTTTGACAATCATTTGTCCAAAGAAACTCTGCATCTTTCTTGAGCAATGTAAATAAAGGTTCAAAAATTTTACTAAATCCTTCAATAAATCTTCTTGTAGTAACTAGCATGCCCAAGAGAACTATGAACTTCAGTTTGAGTTGTAGGGATTTCAATCTTTTGAATCATTTCAATTTTCTTGGGGTCAACTTTTATCCCCTCTTTTGAGATGTGATGTCCCAGAACAATACCTTTTGTCATCATTAAGGAACTCTTTTCATGATTAAGGACAATCTAAGATCCTTACATCTTTGCAACACTTTATTCAAGCTCTCAAGTGCTTCCTCAAATGTTTGTGCATGAACCGTGAAGTCATCCATATAAACTTCTACACATGAAGTAGTCAAATCTGCAAAAATTGTAGGACAACCCTTTGAAAAGTTGTTGGTGCATTGCACAGTCCAAATGGTAATATTGTATAAGCATATGTTCCCCAAGGACATGTAAAGGTAGTCTTATCTTGGTCTTCAGGAGCCACTTGAATCTGATTATAGCCACTAAAGCCATCTAAGAAAGAGAAATAACTACTTCTAGATAAGTTATCCAATACTTTATCAATAAATGGCAAAGGAAAATGATCTTTTTTGTGGCTTTATTTAATTCCCTATAATCCACACATACATGCCATTTTCCATTTTTCTTAGGAACAATAACCAATGGAGAAACCCACTGACTATTAAATATTGGATAAATAAATCCTACTTTTAGTAGTTTTTCTATCTCTTGTTTCACAATATCATGTAGAGCAGGATTGATCCTTCTTTGACCTTGTCTTACTATTTTACATCTTTAGTGTAAATATGATGCATACAAATAGAAGGGTGAATTCCTCTCATGTCTTTGTACTCCCAAGAAAATGCTTCAGAATGATTTTCTAAAGTCTACTTTAATTCTTTTTCTTGGGAAGAAGACAAGGATAAATTAATGAAAAGAGGCTTATCCCCTGCTACTATTATCTCTTTGGTCTTATTCTTAGAACCAGATGGATCTCCAACAAGTGTATTTAAGGGACAAGTGTGTGATTTTTTGATGTACTTGATTTTTCTCTTTTCTTTGACAGATCTTTTCAGAATTAAGATCTTGTTCCTCATATTCTTCAATATGTTCTACCAAGGTAACCATAGCTAATTCTACAACACCATCTCCCTCTGAATCCATATCCTCATCAACCCAAAGTTGAGTGTTTGGCTAAAATGATGGTTAGAGCAGGAATAAAAAGTGATAACTCCTATTTTTGACCATTAGAAATTATCATACTTCCTAATCTATAGTCTATCAATGCTATTGTAGTAGCCAACCATGGTCTACATAAGATGATTGGATAACCAGAGTTTTTCTTTCTAGCTTTGAGAACTAAAAAGTCAACTAGATAATCCCATGTATCAATAGTAACCATAATATCTTCAATAACACCTTCAGGCTTAGTAGTAGATTGGTCTGCCAACTGTAAAACAGTTGTGGGCTAAACAATTGTCATACCCAATAATTCAACAGTGTCTGATGTAATGACATTGATAGCTGCTCCTAGATCAATTAGTACATTGGTTATCTCAACTCCTCCAATACTTAAAGTTATCACAGGACTACCAGGATCATTATTTTTCTAAGGTAGCAATCTGCCTGATAAAACATCAATAAGTTTAGTCTCTATTTGAATTGTAGGAGGTAATTTCTTCTTCCTACCTGGCATTTTCATACAAAGGGATTTAACTAACTGGTTTATTTCGGGTATATCTTTAATGGCCTGTAACAATGGTATTTCAATATTGATCTTTTTCAGCTCATGAAGAAGTTGATAATCTACCACATTCATATAATTTGGTTGAGATTTGTCAAGAGCTACTTTTCTATTTTTAAACATTTAGGAAAAGTGCTTGCCTAACCTTTTTTTCATCATCAAAAGTTTGATCTTCCTTTGAATCCTCTCTTTCTTTCTCACTTTCTTGATATCTAACGTTTGGTATGAATGGGACATTTCGATTTCTCAGTTGAATATCATTAGCATCTATCACATTCAGAGTACGAGGATTGACATCATTACGATTATTTTTTGGATTTGAAACAAGTTGTGCTGGTAACTGAGGCTGGTTTACTTGTTCACTATGATGATTAGGACCAATGACCAATGGAGGTGATTATCCCCAAGGACGTCTTGGTCCTTGATTTTTCCATGGTTGAAATTGTGTTTGATTTTGCTGCCACTGAGGTTGGTTTGGCTACCACTAAGGTTGATTTGGTTGCCATTGTGGTTGATTTCACTAAGGATTCATCCATTTAGGTTAACCCCAAAATGTAGGTGGTGGTTGTGCTTGGTAAGGATGGGTCCATTGGTTTGAATTTGACCAAGGATTTTGATTCAAATTAGCCCTAGGACCATATTACCCTTGATTAGCATTATATCCTAGATTTTGAGATCTTTGTCCAACATAGTTAAGTTCTTCCTCTACTTTAGGTTGTTTCTTCAAATGATTCTTAATTCCAAGTAGAAGGTTACAAGAACTTGTTGCATGATATTTTTCACATATTTCACAGAGATCAACTTGATTTCATAGACACTCTCTCAAAAGATGTTTACCTCTACATTTGGAACAATAAATGGATAAAGGCTCAATTGTCTTTTTATCTCCTTGCATGTTAAAATGAAGGAGTAAATCAGTTTTCAAATTTGCAAGTTCTTTCATGACTTGAGATACATCAAGAGTAAGAACTTTGTTTCTTCGGGCATTTCTAGTCTCTACTCTAGTTCTAGAGTAGTTTCTACATATCCCAATAATTTCTTCCAAAGAAAGTTTATTGATGTCCCCTTTTCCCATAAGATTCAAAGATTCTCTTTATTCATCATCAATTGCTTTCAAAAAAATTGTTTTACTAATCTCATTATCTAAACCATTACCACATTTGTTATGCACAAACTGAAATCTATCAACATAATCCACCAGGCTTTCATCCTCTAATTGTCTCATTCAAAACAATTCCTCATTCCTATCCCTTACTCGACAATAATCTTGATATTTGTCCAAAAATTTAGTTTCCATTTCCTGCCAAGTTGAGATTGTTCCTGCACCTAAACCCATGAACCAACGTAAAGTTGATTCTTTCAATGTAGAGGGAAATAGTTTTAACTTATGGCTATCAGTTGTATAGTCATAAGTTTGACATAAAACCTTGAACTCAAAGAGAAACTGATCAAGATCCTCAAAAAAAATTCCTCTAAAGGTAGGTAATACAGAAGGTGAAATGTTTTCATGGGAGGCTCATCATTTTGTACATTCAAATTAATAGGATAAGAAGAGGTCCTATTATTTGGTGGAGGATCATTACCCGGTTGATCACCCATTTCTTCTTGATGTTATTCCTGATTCACTTGTGGATTTTCAATATGATATTGTTGAACTTCTTGTTCTTGTTCAAAATTAATATTTCATGGAAGGAATCTTCCTATATGGTCTCTAGATCCTCTCATCCACAATCTAAACAATCTTCCTTATCAACACTAAGGCTTCACACTTAAATAGCCCGATCTTTTATTTCCCTAGCAATGACACCAAAAATGATGGGAAAGGTTGTTGATGTCACTTCTTGCATAATTTAATTTATCAATTATCAAACTGAGTGTGTCTTAGAGTTGTATTCGATAAGGGTGTTTCCATAAATTGGGGGGTTTTGCACTGTAAATAATGACTTTTAGTTGCAGTTTAGCTCCGTCAGGAGCTCTCAAGAGCCGAGTTTAACGAGTTCCTAACTATTTCTACAGACTTAATCCTAATTTGTCTCTTAACTAATGATTGTTTAGACTCCAATAACTTAGTTTGAACTTCACTTGACTTACTTGCAATTTATCCATGGAATAATTAAGCTAAAAACTAAATCTAATTTTATTTTAAAACTTAGAATTGAAATGTACTTGGAAAGGGAATATATTTATGTCTACAGAAAAGGATATAACTACGTTTGCAAAAAAGGATCTAATTACGTTTGCAAAAAATAAACATTAATCTAAAAAGCAACAACACTAACTTCCATGAACAAATCCCAATCAATCTTTAGTTTTGTCTTTCCATGAGTCATTATTGTCTTTTCCATTACAACTACATGCATTTTAAAATAACTAATGAATCTAATTCTATGAATAGTAATTAAATCTACGACAAATGATTGTATAAATCTACAGTAAAGCATAATGAATTATTCTAAGAATTTGATGAATTTAATCTAAGAATATAAGCATTCACATTCACTAGCAATGATTAACAGAGATCTATATTCCTATTTTCCAATTGAGATGAACAATGCAAAAATTAATTGAATCAAAGAAAATAACACAAGTCACCTCCTTCGGTTGAGCTGGCCTTGCTCTTCCTCTAGTGGGACTTAAACATTGAGATTCATATCAAATCCTTATTTTCATTCCAATTGGACAAAATAGGCGAGTAATATAAAAGTGCAGATAATCCACATTACAATGCTAAAGTGAAATATTAACTAACTCCAAACTAAATACTAAGGTTGGATATTTATAAGAATATTCACTTACTTGAATACAAAACTGGTGTAGCCCGCCAAGATGCAAAACAGTAACAACTAAACTTAAACAAAACCGAAAGTGCCATAAAGAAATCTGCCACATGAAAGTAGCTCAACGAAAAGTTCTCAAATTGATTGAAGAAGTCAATTCAAAAACATTCATCATGATCCATCTAGGGCGACCAGGAGCAAGAAAAATTTCAAATATGTTAAACAAGAATTTTAACACGTCCACCTCATAACATCAACACATAATCAACCAAACAGAATCCTCAAAGATAGGATGTAATCAAAACAACAAAAGATCTCAACTTGCATAAACATTTCATCATTAATCATCATTCAAAAGCAAGACATTTAATACAAAATACCATTTCTCATATATATACCCTAATTAGTTAAATATAATGCATGATCAAACAAACATTCAAGCATACAGTCTACCGCCAGCATAGTTAATTAATATATAATAAAGTATTTTAAAACATAAAAAGTATTAATTAAAGTGTCATTATATGCACTCATCAACTACTCTATTGAGGTCTTTCCCAAGCTCTTCCTCAATTCACACTCGTGGACCTTCCCCTGGACCACCGTCTCCCTAATTTCCTTCTACATTCCTGCGGTCCCAGTCCTCACGTGCCACTTAGACTTCTTGCTCTATATGATCCATGTGAGACCCTTGCCAATTCATAAGCTCTAGAATTTGCTCCAGTCTCTTGTTTGGTCCATTATCGGAACCACTACCACCCTCATCTTGCCTAGTGGTCACAATGTTGTCCCACACTTATCCTGCAACAGAGTCACATTCATCGCATCTCAACACAAGGTTCTACGAATAAACGTTACATCTCATAATTTTCATATGCATACATCCCTCAATATAGAAGACATACAAATTCATGCACCATACACACATTTTAGAGTCTCTCATTAAACACACCCAAAAAATATTATTTGATTTTATTTATATTAAGGTGAGTCAATAGACCCTTATTTTAAATAGGCTTCTTGTTACATCATTTTGATTTCTTGGTATCAAAAAGAGGACATTCCTCTAGGTCATCATTTGAGTTTACTTCAAACTTTGCAGAAGAGGATGGTTGAGCACGCAGGCTCTCTTTTTCCTCTTTAGTCAACAAGGGTGCATTAGGTCCACACCCTAGAGGCCAATCTTGGATTGTGGAAAGCCTTTTGATCTTAGGTGTTCACTTCTCCTCAATCTTCAAGCCTCTCTCTAGCTCAAGTCATGTAAGAGCCTGAGCTAGAGTTTCATCATTGGGAATTTCTGATTGAACCTCTATCTTGGTGTTTCCTTCCTTTACGTCATTCTTACATGAGGTTCTAACAGTTTTTCCTTTCCTTTGTCCTACTTTTGACCTTCCCATTCTTGCATTCAATTCAGGTTCGTTCAATTCTCAAGACATCCAAATTTTGGGTCAAGGGTCAACTACCCCTAGTCAACTATGGTATACTCAAAAGGCCTAGAGTTGAACCCTAAGCTCTGATACCAAATGTAATAACCCATTCCTAATTGTTACTTAATTAATATTATTGTAAATGACACATGAATATACTCCAAATTAAAAAGACATAACTAGTGGCTAAGTTAGTCATAACTACACATGTCCATTTAAAATGAGTCAAAGATTCATATATTCACTTCAAAAGTCAATTTATAATATTAGGTTTGACTTGGCTCCTAAGGCCGCAAAGTCATTACATTTTACACTTCACATCAAGTGCAAGAATGAATTACATAAAGTTACATCTTAGACTATAATAGTCTTGTGACCAACTATGGTTCTTCTTGGACGCTCACCTCCACTGGTGGATGATAATATGGTTGAAGTGCTTTACCGCCCAACCACGAAGCTCACACTTCCCTGATATTCTTCTAACTCGAAGAATTCCTGGCCTTGTATGAAAAGTTTAGCAAGAGAACAATTTGCAAGGTGAAATCTAGTGTGTGCCCAAACATCAACATGCAATTTCTATCTACAAGTTAGAAAAGAAAGTGCAAGATCTATGCTAGGAATGGCAAAGAGTGAAATCACTGAGTTCATTCACACATACATAATGAACTATATTGCTTGGAAAAACATAATAAATGTTTTGCAACAATAGCAAACAATAGGTTTTGGTAAAGCAAACATATACTCTCTGAACTCCATTTCGACACCTGTCTCAGAAGGTAACTTTCTACTAACTCATAACAACTATTTACCCTCTTGTAGCATCTACCCATAGGTGCTCTATTCAACTAAGGTATCACTATTCTATTCAAGTATTCAATTATGCTTTCACAAATTTCTTCAAAATAAGAAAATAATACTAGTTTGTACTCTAAACAGAAAATAGATTTATGTTTCACAAAGTAACTCAAACAATCAGTCATATCATTCTTATGACTAATTTCTATTTATCATCTTAAGCATTTTCCTTTTAAAAAAATTACTAAAAATAAAAGAAGGTATGTCACAAGTATGTGTATGCACATAGACGAAGTCTATGTGCATACACATATATGTGCCTACTAATGTTAAAGTTTGTGCATACATTCTGAAATAATAATTAATTCAGATTGCAATCTTAAAATAGTATTCCATTTGATGTTCCTTCGTCAAAATAAAGAAATTAGATCAAGTCTATGCTAAGAGTTTCACACATATTGTTATTGCATTTTTTTACATCCTCGATATTCTAACATTGTTGTTTCCATATGAACATTCATTGTTTCCTACTAAACAATTATAAAACAAGTTGTTTACAAATGAGCATTCATTGATTTCATTAGAACAAGTATTGTTTCCTACTAAATAGTTATAAAACGTGTTTGCATATGGACATTCATTGGTTTTAATAGAACAAGTATTGTTTCCTACTAAACAGTTATGAAACATGATGTTTACATATGAGTATTCATTGATTTTTGTTGAAAAATGAGGTGTTTTATTAGCTTAATACTCTGTAAAACTTTAATATTACTGGTCTAAGTAAGTCTTTTCTTTGTTACATATATTCTTTGTGGGTGATTATCTTGATTAATTCATTTTATTGTTGTAAAATGAAGAGAGAAGTTGATAGAAGAACTAGATAGGATATTAGAAAGATTACACAAGATGTACCGTGGAGAAACCCTTTTGGGAAAAAACTCCACCAAGAATTATTCTATTATTCAATCTCTGAATTACAATAGCTCCAATTCTTGCTTGAGAATGCTTATTCTATCTTCACCAATCTTCTTCACAACCTGTAATAAAAACTCTCATAACTCTATTCAACTTGCTTGAGATAAATAGACAATATGCAACCTTGTAATCTCCAAATGGTGATAATTACAATGCACAAGCTCAAGCCCTTGAAAAGGTACACCATATTGCTTCAAGTTGAGTTCTACCATGAAGACCAAAGCTTAGAACATGTGCTTTACCCATTTGGGTGTCCCAAACTAAAGCTACAACTCATCCTTCACTTTGGTGATAATTACAAAGCTCTTCCTCAAAGATGGTGCCCAAAAGAGGGTCCCACTTAATAGAGCCTTCAGAAATATCTTATCATGCATTGGAGTTAATTCCAAGAAAGCATCTTGGGCACCCAAGTTGGCTCCAAGTGATTTCTAGTTAACTGAAACATTTACTCAACACCATTCCCAAAGAATAGTCATCCCTTGTTAACTGGAGGTAGTCCATTATGTCTGTCATACAACTCAATGTTATTAGCCATGCATTCCAAGTTAAATAAAGCTAACTACATGCAACTCAAAATAACTAACATGCATGCAATGCACTTGCATCTGTTGAGACAAACGAACCATGGCAGGCTGAGGCCCAAATTAGGCACAGGCTGGGTGGATTAGGCTGAACTAGTAGACTAAATTAGAACAAAACTAAGCTGATTAAGACTAAAATTTGAACTAAATTGAACTAAAATAATCACAGAACTGAACTTAACTGAACTTTAAGCATTGAAACATCAAATCCTAACTCCTAGGATCTTTACATGCATTGTAAAGAATGTTAAAGCATTGCCATTATAGTTAAGCGAACTCAAGGTGAGTGTCTGCTTACCATGTGTGCACCCATGATCCTATTATTTAGGAATAACTACAAATGTCAATTTCATGAGTTCTTTAATCAAATGTCATCTCCCATCCTAATCTTAGTGTTGTTGAACACATTCCAAGAACTTAGGAGAGACATGAAATAATTAATGTTTAGAATTTGCAATTAAATGGCATCCTATTTCCAACATTCTCCCACTTGACATTATACATTGCAATTATTCTAAACAAGGAATAACTAAAAAAAGTACAAGACTCAAAGCCAATGGCCTTCTTGCACCAACTAATCAAACCATGCTAACTTCAAATGCAACCTGCATAATCATGAAGCTTCCAAGCAAATGATTAAAACCAAGAGAACTTATTTGTATGGTTTAATAAGATAATATGTAACATTAATTAAAGTGTTAACTTTCTCAATTAATACCTTCCCATTATCAACCAAACCAATACCTTTCCCAAGCCTTTGTAACCAAACCACCTCTTTAGAGGCATGCTAAACCACCAAGTGTGTTGAATTCACATTCAACCAAGGTGTAGACTCCTCGGTCTTTTCTGTTGAAATTTTTTTCTTACAAGTAACCATTTCGACAAAAGTCTCTTACCATAAGAGAATTCCAACCTCACCTATTTCTCCAAGTATCCATGAGGGACTGTAACCAATAATCCCGTAAAACTCAGAATCACGTGAGAACACTTACATGAAGTAATCAAACAAATGATTAATGTACCCAATGCCCAAGAGAGAAACACATGAATCAATGTCAAAGCTCCAACCTTTCAATCCTCTAACCTTGAATTCTGGTAGCAACAAAACTTAATTTCAAATCATCAAATAACAAAAATAATAAGGCTCCCACTAAAGCAAATAAATCCTTCAAAATTTAAGAGAAAGTAGTCCCAATACTCTACCCAACCTCATTTCGATGCAAATGTTGAAAAATGAGGTGTTTTCTTAGCTTAATACTATTAAAACTTTAATATTGCTGATCAAGTAAGTCTTTTCTTTGTTACATATATTCTTTGTGGGTGATTATCTTAGTTATTTCATTTCTTGTTGTAGAGATAGAGAAGTTGTAGAAGAATTAGATGGGATATTAGAAAGATACACAAGCATATACTGTGGAGAAACCCTTTCGGGAAAAAACTCCCCCAAGAATCAATGTATTATTTAATCTCTGAAGTAGATTACAATAACTCCAATTCTTGCTTGAGAATGCTTCTTTTGTCTTCACCAAATCTTCTTCCTGACACTACTTGATAAAACTCTCACAACTCTATTCAACTTGCTTGAGGATAAATAGACAATTTGCAGCCTTGTAATCTCCAAATGGTGATAATTACAATGCACAAGCTCAAGCCCTTGAAAAGGTATGCCATATTGCTTCAAGTTGAGTTCTACCGTGAAGACCAAAGCTTAGAACATGTGCTTTACCCATTTGGGAGTCCCAAACTAAAGCTACAACTCATCCTTCACTTCGGTGATAATTACAAAGCTCTTCCTCAAAGATGGCGCCGAAAAGAGGGTCCCACTTAACATAGCCTTCAGAAATATCTTATCATGCATTGGGGTTAATTCCAAGAAAGCATCTTAGGCACCCAAGTTAGCTCAGAGCTGATTTCTTGATGCAGCCCAAAACATTTACTCAACACCATTCCCAAGAATGGTCATCCCTTGTTAACTGGAGGTAGTCCCTATTATCTGTCGTACAACTCAATGTTATTAGCCATGCATTACAAGTTAATTGAAGCTAACTACATGCAACTCAAAATAACATGCACTTGCATGCAACATGCACTTGCATGCAATTGAGATAATTAGTGGTGAACTAAATTGAAATTTTGGTGAACTAAGCTAAGGCTAGTGGTAGACTAAAGCTGATTGGTAGACTTAACTTAACTTAACTAACTAAACTAGAAGTAGACTAAACTAATTCTAGGCCCAGAATTAGACTTAACTAAACCGGGCATGCAAACATCAAATCCTAACTCCTAGGATCTTTATGCATTAGGAAGTGTTAAGCATTACTCTGTATAGTTAAGCTGAACTCAAGGTGAGTGTCCTGCCTGCATGTGCACCCACATGTTCCTATTATTTAGGAATAACTACAAATGTCAATTTCATGAATTATTTCATCAAATATTAATCTCATCCTAATCTTAGTGTTGTTGAACACATTCCAATAACTTAGGAGATACATGAAATAATTAATGTTTAGGATTTGCAATTAAATGGCATCCTATTTCCAACAATTTTAACAGAACAAGTATTATTTCCTACTAAACAATTATAAAACATGTTGTTTACATACGAACATTCATTATTTTCATCTATTTCAAGTTGTTTCAACAAATGGTTTATTGAGCAAGGTTGTTTTCAACTACAATGATGGCTTAGTCAACAAAACAATTTCGTTCACATAAGATTATTCATTGTCTTTTTCATTACATTATTGTTTCTTACCAAACAGTTTCATTTAATGACAAAATCATCATTTTCCATCAAAACAAAATGAGTTTAATCTCAATGAACATAGATATATCAATGTTGTTTACCAATAAGAATATTGCCTACAACTATCTCATCTTTAATTTTCCTCTATAATATTAAGCTAATAGATTGTCCATTTTTTAAAATAAATGATTTTTAGACATTCATGAGCAATTATGTAAATATTTAAAAAAAAAGGTTCAACATACTCGTCATTTTGAAGTTGGGCATCCATACTTAACTTGAAGGTTATCAAGGTTTCTTTCTTAACCCATGCCCTTTTAAAGACCCTTTCAAAGCTTTCATGGTTGCACAAATATGACTACCCATTATATGACAAGTTCATTCTTTACCCAACCGACCACAGGTCGTGTTCACGTTTGCTCAAAGAAAGTGTTGGGTCTATATCACAAACATGTTTGACATGCAGACACTTTCTTGTATCCTACTCAGAGGAATAACCAATCAATCATAAAGATTGATTCTCAAGGTTTAAATAAAATCAAAACTTATACATTTCATTGCTCCTCTGATTGAGGGCATCCACGACAAGTAGATATTAGTTTACATTCTCTGCAAAGCTTGCTGCCTCTTACCAGTATCGGCCTAGCTGATAATAGAGGGTGGTTTATTTGAATTTTAATATAGTGGATACATTTAAAAGAAGACTCTGAGGATTAATCCTCTTCCCAAGGGTTCGAAATTCAAACCACCACAAATTCAGGCACAAACAAATATATATTAGGTCTGAATGGATATTTTGATAGCCTTGCCAAGGCTAGCAATATCATTCAAACATTGTGACTATCACACCTTATAAGACTCCACGCCTTAGTCTAGCTTTTGAGCTTTCCATTAAGGTTTCAACATAAATATGTATAAGCATAAAGGTGAAGGCCATGCGACCCATAGAGGGTGGTCAAATAAACACTACTATTGGCGCAAGGCTTTATCACATAGACATAAGGAATGCATGTTTAAAAATGCTATCGGTTTACATAAAATCTAGTGGCTATCATAGCTTCGTTTGTAAAAATAATAATGAAATCGTTCTTGTTTCAAGGGAAACCGATTTACCTCACAAATTTGACTTTTGATGAAGCTTTTCCTCTAATTTTTCTAACACTACAACCCTTTCTCTGCTTTCGCCCTGCTGCTAGTTGATATCTTTCCCAGTTCACTATGTTTTCCTTTTTCCCACTGTTGTCCATTCTAAAATGGTAACCACATCATTCTCTCCGCATGCGACCAATGTTTCCTTTATTGCCACTGGCTCTATTTTGGAATGTTTCCTTAATGTTTTGTCAGGTTACGACCTTAGTGGGTCACATGCAAGATTTTAGCTTGATTTCCCATACAGTCTGATATAATGTTATCAGTTATCGAATTAAATTTAATAGCATCAACATGTGTATGTATATATCTATTTATATATATATGTTTATTTATGTATCCATATATGTATATATAAATATACATACATAATATGTGTGTATATATATACATATTCTTATATGTATTTTTATCGTTCATTCACATTTTCCATATATGTGTTCCAAATTTACATTACATATGTAAATATATATTAAGATGCATACATGTATATATATGTGCACACACACACACATGTATGTATATATATATATATATATATGTTTAAATTATTTGTTTGAAGGATTTCATGAGTTTTGAATGCTACCTTTGAATTTAAATAAGAATCTTTCTTTCCACTTTAGACATTCATTTGAAAAATTTTACATGATGAAATTGTTGTCCTTGAAATACGTACTTTCATTTTCTCAAAAACATAAGATTTAGATAGACAATTAATCTATATACCATTCATTTTCAGTCATTGAACATTTCAAGTCATGAAATTATGTTCTTCTAGATATGCAAAATAGTTCAAATGTAGATTATCATTGCCATTTGTGATGTGTGCACCCAGATTCCAATTGGCTTACCATTCGATCCGGATAAAAAATCCTACTTCAATCATGTTCTTGTCCTTCAACCTGTCACCCTATAACTACACACACTTGCACTTGGAAATTGATTAGTAACGTTCAATTCTTGGCAACATATAAAATAATTTTCAAAAATTCACAAAGTCAACATCAGTCAACTTCTTTTATTCAATTTTTGAATATTCCTAAATCTCCATTTAATATTTAATTGAATTTCTTCAATAATTCAATTTACCATATTATGATAAATATGCAATAAAATTGGGATATGACATTATCAATCATCTATAGTAGTAATCAATATCATAGTATCATGTCAAGACTCATGTGTATTCATATCATGTTTTGGAGCTAACATTGTGATGTAGGTTTCAAGCATTAAAGCATCAAATCAAGCAACCATTAAAGCCAATTCAAGCAAGATCCAATCCATAAAGAGATGTGTTAGACTTCAATCCTCTAAGGGCAGCCATTAAGGGTTTAGTGAGTTGTGACATAACATTGTTCATTCATCAAATTCCTTTCATTTATCATTATTTCATCATTAAGGTTTAATTACCAAACCAGGGTTTGACCAAGGCAAACCCCTATTCACCCAAAAAAAAAACATTTTTCTCCTCTTTTTTTATGTGCAAATTTATAGGTGAAGAAGGATTGAAAATCTATCGAAAGAGCAATTTTGCAAAGTTGTCAAAGTTGTCATAAAATTTGTCAAGCCATGAAAACTTGCCTATAGATTTTATTTTTGAATTTCTGACTGTAGAATCTAGAGAAATCAAAAGCTTAGATCCAGGATCAAAGGACTGTGAAATCAGATTTTGGGGCCTTGTACAGAGACCCATTCGCCATAGGGCGAATATGTTCTTCAACAGTGTTTAAAACCCACTTTTGGATCCAAGTACATACCACTCTACCCTTCTCAGATCTTCCTGAAAGTTACTATTTCTATTTGTGCTATCATAATATTTTGTAATTCAAGTCTTAGGTCACATAATTGAGTTTATTAAGGCATTTAATTTTATCTCCCAAAAGTGTATTTCAGTCATTTCTATCATAAGAAACCAATGGATCCTCCTAATAGGGTTGACTCACCTCAAGGTTGAAAGTCAATTCTATCCTTGGGATATCTCTTTTTCTAATGAAATTAGGGAAAATGCATTGTAGGTATTCTATTTTGGTGACCCCGCACTCACTTACCTTATACCAAACCCCCCTCCCTTCCCCCCTTTTCCTTTTATTTCAACAAGTATAAGGAAAGTAAAGATGAGAATAGAAGAGAGAATACATAATCGAAGAGTGAGTTAGTTATGGAAAATTTTGATGAATGAAATATTCCCTATAGAGGGTATAATAAGATTAAGCCAAAGAAGATTGGGCCTTGTAGAGTGTTACATAATTTTTTGAGAATACTTATCATGCTGAATTACCAAAGGATTTGGATATCTCACCAGTGTTCAATGTATTTGATCCACATTAGTATCATGAAGCTAAGGATGTAGAGAACATACCTTCACTATATCAACTAGGTTGTAGATGATAGGTTTTTGAGAGACTAAGAGATGAGATAGATTAGATTTTGGATGAGTTCCTAAAAAAGATAAATAAGGAGGAATATAAGGAGTATCTAGTTTGATAAAAAGGAAGGGACTAAAGAATTATCTATGATTTTTTGAAGATGAAGTGGTTCAATTAGGGTGACCACCACACCCTCCTTCACTTCCTTATTTTTAAGAACTATGCTCAAAATTTTGTTACTTGGGTTGTTTGATGCATGAGAATCTCAAGGGTTAGGAATCTTACGCCACCCAGAAAGTATCATTTTTATTTTATTTTATTTTGTTTTTTTTAGATTTCTACATGCATTTTATTCTTGCTATAAAATGACATTATTATTGCAATTTTTTTAGTGATATCCCAATCTAGCGGTTGGTAATATTCATTGCAAGTTATCACAGATTGATTCCTTGCTCCCAATTTCAGATTATATAATTGTTGAAGGATATCACATATTCACATGTCATATATTGATATTAAAAGCAATAATATTGAAAATATTCAATAAATCTAAAATAAAAATCTTGGAAAATAAATCTAACTCTATGCTAAAAATAATATATATATAGTTTACATAATAAACTACTTCTATAAAAAAAGCACCTCCTTCAATACACAATAAGAAAACAATTTAAAACATAAATCTACACTACCCACATGGGACTAGGTATATCCATGGCATGGAACAAATTTGATGGTTGAAAATTTCCTCAAGAAATCAATTGTTTGGTAGTCTTCCCCTCCTTTGATTTCTAGAACCTCTTCTAATGGTAAAAATGGAAATACTTAATTCAGACATGATAATATAAATGGCTTGCATTCCTTGTTGAAAAGGATAATACTAGAAGCTTGCTAGTTGGCCTTACATTTGTATGAATGTTGGAGTTGTTCAATAAACAAATTTGGACCCTTCTAATGATTGAAAAAATATATACAAGAAACAAGGAAATTCTCAAAGAGATGATTGGCACAAATTATTTAACCTATGACTGGCACAAACTCAAGTGGAAAGGACTGAAAGTTGGAAAATAAATTGCTTGTGCAAATATTAACGAATTAGAAGCAAATTTTTTGTTCACCCCTTTTAGTAAGAAATCATTTACCAAGGCATATTCAAATTTACTGGGGAAAATAATAGATTTTGACATGAATTCATGATTTAAATCATAAAATAAAAGTGTTAAAAATAAATAAATTGTGAATGCTTTGCAGGAAATGTATGTTGATTGAAGGTGACATATGAGAGACTCTAAGAAGATGCCTAGGCATCTTCACCATGGATAGATAAGTTAAAAGGTTGGATTTAATTAACTTTCATGTTACATAGGGTCATGAGCTGGGTTATCATATCATCATTGGACTTATATGTGTGTTTGTTCTTTTTTATGCACTTGCATATATGTCACATATATTAATATTTACAAAAATAAGATTTTTTTTTAAGTATTTTGAATTGATTAATAAAATGCATGATAGTGAATGTTCTTATACATCATATTTAAATCACTAAGATTTCAATTGAGTGTTCTTATGTTTATCATAATTTCACTACTTTTTGAATATGATTTGTGTTAGTTTGATTCCAATATTTGATTCATGAGATCATTTTGTGATGATTACTAATAACATGATGAATTAAAATTATTTCATTGATCAAGTTTTATTGTATTGATTATTATTATTTCATGATTGTGGTTCTCAATAAAATATTTCAAACTATCATTTTGGTGGTCATGAGGTGGATGCATGGTTAGTTTCCCCCCTCTCATTCAAAGAGGGAGGGTATCATCCAAGAGAGTGGAAAATTATGATTAAGCGACCATTGTACCATGTCGACCAAAAATTCACACAATCACACTATTTTGCAAGTCTTATGTGTGTTATGATGCACTATTAGGTGTTCACCTGAGTGTTGTAATGCAAGTGTTCACTTAACATCTTGTTGTAGGTGTAAGTGTGGTTTATATTTTATTGCATTCAAGTATTTGGTGTCTAGTCATAGGTAACCATTGCATTCATTGTTTTGATATGAGTTTTATTTTCATTGCTTATGTGAAATTTGGTTTGAGTGGATGTGCAGTTTCCTTGGTAAAATTAAATAACCCCATAGTCTTGTTATCTAAAA
>VDFB02058242.1:95287971-95311647 GCA_007258455.2 Sequoia sempervirens | reverse complement strand
TTAAGATTTTCTATTTCTTCTCGGAGCTTACCTATCTCGTTATTCCCTTTGAAAAGATTTATTTTTTGGATTCCTCCATGAGTACGTGAAAAATTATGACACAAATCACATATGTCTTCAAGGTTTAACTGGGACATGTCACCTTTTCCCATTAAATCAAGACTTCGTCTTGCATCATCATTGAGTCCTTTAAGAAATATAGTCTTGAGAATCTCAACACTAATGGTTGTTTCTCCACATCATTTAGATAAGAAAAGAAACCTATCTAAATAGTCCTCTAGACTCTCATCCTCATTCTGCCTAAGTTTAAATAGCTCTTCCTTACGATCACTCACTCGATAATAACTTTGATATTTATTCAAGAAAACAATCTCCATTTCTTCCCAAGATGTAATACTTCTAGACGGTAGTCCCATAAACCAACACATGGCTAAATCCTTCAAAGTAGAAGGAAACAACTTTAGTTTCTGGTTGTCATTTTTATAGTCATAGGTTTGACATAGGACCTTAAATTCAAAGAGAAATTGGTATGGATCTTCTGAAGATAAACCACGGAAGGTTGGAAGGAAAGCTGGAGAGATGTTTTTCATCGTTGTATCATCATCCGCATCCAGAGCAATAGGATAAGTGAATGTTCTAGGTAGTTGAGGATCATTGTTATTACGGTTAGCTTTTTCCCTCTGATCTCCCATGATGTTTAGAGGAATATGCTTCTCAAAAATATTTTCTTCGATAATAGGTTGCACGACAGGATGATCTTATGGAAAGCCTCGAGTGGGTTAGGCTCAAGTAATTCGTCAGCAGAATGGTCTTCTGAGCCTTGGGCCTCCTTATGTATAACTGGGACGTATTTTGGGGGGGTCTTTGGTATAAATAGTCTGTGAGGGCCTCTTTTATTGACCATGCAGAAAAGGAAGCAAAAGATAGTATTTTTGGCCTAAAAGAGGTATCCTAGGCGTCTTCTATTAACTCTCAAGCAAAAGAAGCTAAGGGGTCCCCAGCAACGGCACCAAAAAGTGATAGGCTGTTGTTAGGTCCCATTACTTTAGAATATAATATTCAATTTGTCGACCGGGTAGTGTTCAAGGAAATTTGCAATAGAAGAAGTCCAAAGTATCTCCCTCAGGTTTTCTAACTTTTAGGAACAACTTAATATTAATTCTAACTTCAAACTGTCTAACTATAAAACTGCAAAGTAATTTATTCCTAAGAAAACAGAAAATGCTTGAACTGAAAGCATAAGAAAACTAATTTAGAAAGCATAATAACTAAATCGAAAAGCACATAAATGACTAAACTAAGAAGCTGGAAATTTATAAAATTAGAAAAACTTATAGCAATCTATAAAACATTTTCTTAACAATAAAGATTCTAACAGTTAATAACATAAACTATGGAAGTGAAAAGCAACAAATACTTCAGAACTATAATAGTACATTTAATGATTCTCTACAGAACAACATTATAATAAAAGAAAACACTTATCTACTCCCGTCGAGTGGCCAACTCGTGGGTTATCACCTTAATTCTTAGCTCACATTCACAACTATTTCAGAAACACTTCTATCAATCGTAGTTATCATCCATGATTCATAACTTAGAATTTTAGATAACAATCTCTTTATTCATAAACCTCAAAAACATTCTGACAGTATAACATTACTTTTTCACTATATATCTTACTTCTAGAGATCATATCTTTTATAGAGAAACTGTAACTACATCCTATATTTCAAATGGTGTGGATAACCATTGAAAATATCTAGAACAGATCTAGGGATAACTCATATATCTTTAAACCTGTTAGAAAGTATTTAAGAGGCTTAAGTTGAGCCATAAATTCTTTAATTCAAAGGATAACAAAAATAAGAACTTTAAGAACAACTACATCTTCGGTCCATCATCCTGAAGTTCCAAAGCATATTTCCAGCGTATATCTTCAACCTGTTCTGGAGCATGTGCCAGCTGGATGCTTCAATCTGCAACTTTGATTGATCGATTATTATCTACAAAACACTTAAAACAACCCATTAAATTTGTATTGGCAAAATACTTTAAGAAATCAAAAGAAATAAAGTTTATACAATTTCTCACTAAAAATTAAGCAATTATTTCTCCTAAAATTTAATTAATTGGCAGAGGATAGAGATTTTGCATGTATGAACTAGGTCTTTATGGTATTATCATGATGAGGTTATTTTTACCTCATCACCTTCAGGAATCCAATACTTTGAATTTCACATTGCTCTACTCAATTTCGCATCACACACATCACTCGCATCGATCTCACATTTACCTTGCTTCTCTCTTGAATCTCACAACATCTCTACTCTTATTTATATCAACCTCAACCTTGAAAACCTTCTCCAATTTTGGCAACTATCTATTATACTTACAAATTCAAATTAATTCGGCACCTAAACATTCACGCGGTGGATAGGAACGAAGGCGATCTAATATAAATCCTTAATTAGGACCCAAATAGATCCCAACACACCTCAACACACTTTCATAATCTTCACATGTAGTGCTAACACAAGGTCATCCAACACCCATGTTAAACACCATAAAACATTAAAGACACGCTTTTTCAAATCAATCTGAAAGTTTCAGACAATGAAATTCATTTGAACATGATCTAGAATAATCTTCAAACTACTTGAGATTCATCAAACACTTCATCCAAACTTGTATCATACAAATACTTCAACTTAGAACAACTGGAAAACCTTATTCGCACACTAACGCATGAAACACACATTGTACTGTACCAAATCAAGTGAAACCTTGAATTATGAAAGATACAAATATTATAAGCAACTTCCAAAATTCTCACAACCTATGGCCAAATTGTGGAAAAACGTGGAGCAAATACATTTCTCCCAAGCCATAGAAAACATCACTAAAAAAATAGTTCACACACTGGTGAAAATATCTCGCACTATACAATGATCCAAAAATCCAAATTCTGAATATAGAAACCATTAACAACCTTGTACGACATATCAAATCTGCACAGGCATAGCCTCAACATAGAAAAAATGTGAAGCACAATACTAGAGCACATTTTGAACACTTGCACAATATTGTTTTCTCTATTTATCAAATTTTCTCAAAAGCACTTGGAAACCAAGTACCAGAGACATCATCTCAACTCATTACACTATTCCAACTCATCTCCAAACACTACAATAAAAATATAGCTCCATGTACTCACAACACTTCCTCAACATCTCAACTATACATGCACAACCTGCAACAACCTGTTTTCCTCTTTTTCACAATTTTCTCAATATCCTCGACATATAACAAACTTCCTTAACACATGGTTGACATCAATGACAACACCATCCTGTAGAAATCTTGTTGACATCAATGAAAAAACCTTCATACTTGCAACAAAATCTATAGGAAAGCAAGTAAAACTCACTTCTACATACTAACAAAGAAGAAAGCATGCATAACCGGAAATAGCTGTTGGCATCAACAATTGAAAGATACTAAAATTAATGGGTAAAACAACAAGAAAGTGGGTACAACTCACTTCTTTGTAGTAGCAGAGAAGAAAGCATGGATAATCAGAAATAACTATTGGCATCAACAATGGTAAGATACTAAAATTAATGGGTAAATCTACATGAAAGTGGGTACAACTCACTTCTACATAACAATGCGGAAGATAACATACATAATCAGAAATGACTGTTGGCATCAACAGTTGAAAGATACTAAAATTAATGTGTAAATTTGTAGGAAAAGTAAGTACAAATCTCTTCTACGTAGCGGTGTAGAATAAAGTATGCATAATCAGAAACAACTACTGGCATCAACAACTAAAAGATACTAAAATTAATTGGTAAATCTACATAAAAGCGGGTACACCTCACTTCTATGTAGCATAAGATAAGAAAGCATGCATAATCTAAAATAGCTTTTGGCATCAACAATTGAAAGATACTAAATTAATGGGTAAATTTGTAAGAAAGCAGGTACAACTCAATTCTATGTAGCAGCAGAGAAGAAAACATGCATAATTGGAACAACTACTGGCATCCACACTTGAAAGATACTAAAATTAAAAAAAACTATGTAGAAATGGAGAAAAAATCATGCATAATTAAAAAAATCTATTGGCATCAACAACAGAAAGATACTAAAATTAATGGGTAAACCTATAGAAAAGCGGGTACAACTCACTTCTATGTAGCAACGAAGAAGAAAGCATGCATAATTAGAAATAGTTGTTGGCATCAACAATTGAAAGATACTAAAATTAATGGGTAAATCTACAACAAAACAGGTACAACCCACTTCTACATACCAGCGAAGAAGAAATCATGCATAATCAGAAACGACTATTGGCATCAACAATTGAAAGAAAGTAAAATTAATGGGTAAATTTGTAGGAAAGCGAGTACAAATCACTTCTACATAGCAATGAAGAAGAAAGCATGCACAATTGGAAACAACTGTTGGCATCAACAATTGAAAGATACTATAATTAATGGGTAAATCTGCAAAAAAGCAAGTACATCTCACTTCTATGTGGCAGCAAAGAATAAAGCATGCATAATCAGAAACAACTGCTGGCATTAATAATTGAAAGATACTAAAATTAATAGGTAAATATACAAGAAAAGTGAGTACAACTCACTTCTAAGTAGTAGCAGAGAAGAAAGCATTGATAATCATAAACAACTACTAACATTAACAACTGAAAGATACTAAAATTAATGGGTAAATATGTAGGAAAGCGAGTACAACTCAATTTTACATAGTAGCAGAGAAGAAAGAATGCATAATTGGAAACAATTGCTGACATCAACAATTGAAAGATAATAAAATTAATTGGGTAAACCTACAAGAAAGCGGGTACAACTCACTTCTACATAATAGCAAAGAATAAAGTAGGCATAATAAAAAATAGTTGTTGGTGTCAGCAACTAAAAGATACTAAAATTAATGGGTAAATCTACAGGAAAGTGGGTACAACTCACTTCTACATAGCAACAAAGAAGAAAGCTTGGATAATCGAAAACAATTGCTAGCATCTACAATTGAAAGTTACGAAAATTAATGGGTAAAACTACAAAAAAGTGGGTACAATTCACTTCTACATGTAACAACGGAGAAGAAAGCATGCATAATCGAAAATAGTTAATGGCATCAACAATTGAACGATACTAAAATTAATCGATAATCTACAAGAAAGTGGGTACGACTCACTTCTACATAGCAACGAAGAAGAAAGATTGGATAATCGAAAACATGTAATGGCATTTGCAATTGAAAGATACTAAAATTAATGGGTAAATTTGTAGGAAAGTGGGTACAACTCACTTCTACGTAGCAATAGAGAAGAAAACATGCACAATTAGAAACAAATGTTGGTATCAACAACTGAAAGATACTAAAATTAATGGGTAATTTTTTAGGAAAGTGGGTACAAATCACTTCTATGTAGCAGTGGAGAAGAAACCATGCATAATCAGAAACAGTTGTTGGCATCAACAATTAAAAGATACTAAAATTAATGGGTAAATCTATAGCAAAGTGGGTACAATTCACTTCTACATAACAATGAAGAAGAAAGCATGCATAATCAGAAATAGTTGTTGGCATCAACATTTGAAAGATAATAAAACTAATGGGTAAATTTGCAGGAAAGTGGGTACAAGTCGCTTTTATGTAGCAGCAAAGAAAAAAATATGCATAATCAGAAATAATTGTTGGCACCAACAATTGAAAGATGCTAAAACTAATGGGTAAATCTGTAGGAAATTGGGTACAACTCACTTCTACTTAGAAACAAAGAAGAAAGCATGCATAATCAGAAACAGCTGCTGGCATCAACAATTTAAAAATAGTAAAATGAATGGGTAAATATGTAGGAAAGTGAGTACAACTCACTTCTACATAGCAGTAGAGAAGAATGCATGCATAATCGGAAACAGTTGTTGGCATCAACAATTGAAATATACTAAAAGTAATGGGTAAATATGTATGAAAGTGGGTACAACTCACTTCTACATACAACAGTGGAGAACAAAACATGCATAATTGGAAATAGTTGATGGCATCTGCATTTGAAAAATACTAAAATTAATGAGTAAATCTAGAGGAAAGCAGGTACAACTCACTTCTATATAGCAGTAGAGAAGAAAACATGCATAATTGGAAACAACTGCTAGCATCCACAATTGAAAGTTATTAAAATTAATGAGTAACTTTGTAGGAAAGCGTGTACAACTCACTTCTATATACCAGCGGAGAACAAAGCATGCATAATTGGAAACAGTTGCTGGAATCCCAATTAAAAGATACTACAATTAATGGGTAAATTTACAAGAAAGTGGGTACAACTCACCTCTACATAGTAGTAGAGAAGAAATCATGCATAATTGGAAACAACTGCTAGCATCCATCATTGAAAGATACTAAAATTAGTGGGTAAATCTGTTGGAAAGCGAGTACAACTCACTTCTATGTAGCAGCAGATAAGAAAGCGTGCATAATTGGAAACAATTGTTGGCATTCGTAATTGAAACATACTAAAATTAATGAGTAAATCTACAGGAAAGTGATGTGCAAGGTTGTTAATGTCACTTCTTGCATCATTTAATTTATCAATTATCAAACTGGGTGTGTCTTAGAGCTATATGCAATAAGGGTGTTTCTATAAATTGGGGGGTTTTGCACTGTAAACAGTGACTTTTGGTTGCAGTTTAGCTCTGTCAGGAGCTCTTAGGAGCTCTCAGAGCTGATTTTAACAACAGGTTCCTAACTATTTCTAAAGACTTAATCCTAATTTATCTCTTAACTAATGATTTTTCAGTCTCCAATAACTCACTTCAGACTTCACTTGACTTGCAATTTATCCATGGAAGAATTAAGCTAAAAACTAAATCTACTTTTAAAATAAACTTTAGAATTGAAATGAAGTTGGAAAGGAAATCTAATTACATTTGCAAAAAAGGATCTAATTATGTTTACAAAAAATAAACATTAATCCAAAAAAGCAGTAACACTAACTTCCATGAACAAATTCCAAACAAGCTTTAGTTTCATCTTTCCATAAGTCATCATTGTCTCTTCTGTTAAAACTACATGCATTTCAAAGTAACCAATGAATCTAATTCTATGAACAACAATTAAATCTACAAAAAATGAGTGAATATAAATCTACAGCGTAATGAATTATTCTAAGGATTCAATGAATTTAATCTAAGAATATAAGCATTCACATTTACTAATAATGATTAATAGAGATCTATATTCCTACTTTCCAACTAAGATGAACAATGCAAAAATCAACTGAATCGAAGTAAATAACACAAGTCATCTCCTTCGGTTGAGTGGGCCTTGCTCTTCCTTTGGTGGGACTTAAACATTGAGATTCAGATCAACTCCTTATTTTCATTCCAATTGGCCAAAATAGGCGAGAAGTACAAAAGTGCAGATAATCCACATTACAATACTAAAGCGAAATATTTAACTAACTCCCAAACTAATACTAAGGATGGATATTTATAAGAATATCCACTTATTTTAATACAAAAATTGACGCAGCCTGCCAAAATACAAAATAGTAACAACTAAACTTAAACAGAACCAAAAGTGCCATAAAGAAATCTGCCACATGAAAGTAGTTGAACAAAAAGTTCTCAAACTGACTGAAGAAGTCAATTTGGAAACATTCATGGGGAGCCAGCTGGAACGATCAGGAGCAAGACATATTTCAAATCCGTTAAACAAGAAGTTTAACACATCCACCTCATAACATCAGCACTTAATCAACCGAATAGAATCCTCAAAGATAGGATGTAATCAAGACAACAAAAGATCTCAACTTGCATAAAAATTTCATCATTAATCATCATTCAAAAGAAAGACATTTAATGAAAAATACCATTTCTCATATATACTCTAATTAGTAAAATATAATGCATCATCTAACAAACATTCAAGCATTTAGTCTATCGCCAGCATAGTTAATTAATATATAATAAAGTATTTTAAAACATAAAAATGATTAATTAAAGTTTCATTCTATGCACTCATCATTTCTCCCCCTTCTGTTATCAACCATGTCCTCATGGTTGAGGATCTGGTAAATCCCTGTTCCTACCTCCCAACCAAATAACAGATCACCACAATAAGTTGCATACTATAGGAATGTTCTCCCCTAAGCATATACATTTTGTTCTTCAATTGTCCTTAACCAATCTCTCAGACTTTCTGCAATAAATTGTGGTGGAGAATTTAATGCAGGTGCTAGTGCTATGAGCAATGGAGGTCTGAACCTCATTCCTACCCAATTTTTATTCTACTCCTCAATAACCTGTATCAAGGATCTCACTCTTGTGAGACTCCAAGTGATGTTCCTTGGAGAGATTGGTTCTCTCCTTTTGAGTGATGCTAGAATGCTACTGAATCTTTCCCTGGTTGTAGTTAAGGCTTAGTGTGGGAGATGTTCTTGAACATTTCTAAAAACTCTAATGCTTTCATTCAAATTCCTTTTGTAGACAGGTTTCACATTATCTCCTTGTGCAAAGTATCTAAAGGTGGCTCTGAAAGACATAGACCAAGGTGTTTCATTCCTCATTGGAATTCCCAATCTTAATTGTGCCTCCTTGTACTGGTCTATTATGTTATCCCACTCAACTTGATTTTGTAACAAAGACACAAAAGACCTAATTTGCAACTCCCCAATGTAAATATTTAGAAAAGAATGTGGAAAATTACCAAGAATGAAGCCATGCTGAAAGTATTTGCACATCTGGTTTTGAATTGTAGGATGGCTGTTGTAGAAATCCTCAAGGAATTCTCAATCATCATCATAATTTGTCTTTCTTTTCAAAACCAATTGATTAATTTTCCATTGTAAAAACCTTTCCCTTAAGAATAATGCATATAATTCTGAAGGTTTCCTCATTGATAACATTGCAGAGGAGAGTTCTACTACTTGTTGCAATATTTCATTCACCTCATCTCTCTCTTTTTCTAGCTATTGATTTTGGCTCTTCAATTGGTTATTCTCATGTTTAAGCTTGAGTGTTGTAAGGGAGAGGTATCTCCTCAGAACTGATGAAGTACTAGATGCTTCAAGCTAATGCAATCTACTTGACTGTTGTTTTAACTCATCTTCTTTATGTTGCAACTCAGCTTTCAATCTCTCTATTTCTATAGCACCAATCCTTGTTGTTTCCTTTGTTTGAGCTAATGCTTGTGCACTAGCCTGTTGTAAGGCCTCTTCTATTTGACTTAATTGTGTTTGCAAAACTTTTTCTTTTTCTATCATCTCTTTTTCTAGTTTCTCAATCTTGGACACTGATTTTTGCAATTCTTCTTCCTTTATTCTTAACTTTTCCTCCATAAATTGCATTCTTTTTCTTTCCTCATCCAATTATGCTTGCATTCTAGAAACTGCCATAGCTTTAGCCATCTCCTCCTCTTCTTCTTCTACCTCTTCTTCTTGCAATTGAGGGGATTTTTGTTGTTTAGTTATTGGTTCTTTCCCTTTTCTTCTTCTAAAAACCAAAAAAGGTGGTGAAGAAGATTCATCAGACCCTCTAACAAGGTTATCTTCTTCTGGTATATCAGGGGATTGTTTCTTAGATGGAGAGCCACGAGACTCTAAAACATGGGATTTTTATGGAGATGGAATTGGGGATTCAAGAGGACTTTCGGGTTGTTTAAGAGAACGAATAGGCTCTTGGATTTCCTCACTATTTTTCAAGATATCTTGAGTGGCCTCAGGGATTTCAACTAGTTTTTCAAGGGAAATTGGAACATTGGCGTCAACATTAGCAACATTAGGGTTTTCCTGTGGTGACGCATGCCTTTTTCTTTTCACTGTACTTCAAGTTTCTCTTTCAATTCCCTGTAGCTTTCTTTTTCCCTTTTTCTGTGCTTTTTTCGGAAGCTTCCCCTTTCTCAATTTTTAACTTTTTCACAGTGGGTCCCTTTTTAGATTTCTTTCCAATTTTGGCAATGGGGGTTGACAAAAATTCCAACCACCCCTCTTTTCCAGACTCCTTCATGAAATGATGTTTGATAATCAAATGAATTAAGCTATGGAATCTAATGGACGAAACTCCTCTAGACTTTATCCTAGCTACCATAGAGGAGATTTGTGTAAATATAAAGGCGGGAAGATTAATTCTTGCAGAAGGCCTTGTGTTTCCATACCTTAAATGTGTGAGCATCTACATTCCTGGCCCAAGAATTGTGCCATACTGGCCCTCGCAGGTGAAAAATTTCATTAACTAGGTCACGACCATTTTCCTTGGTTCATCCAAACTACTACGAGCAACTCCCTTTTGGCTTCCTTTATGCCACTAGATTTTTGGTCCTCTTCCTAGTTCTTCATGGAATGCAGACACCAATTCCTTGAAACCCACATGTCCTTTGTTCACTGGCTCACCTTCAACTGAAATTTCAGAGAGGTCACTAATAATAGTAGGGGTAACTTCAATTACTACCCCTCTTACCCTGGTGGTGTTTACATGGAAGTTCATAACAAATTCCTCAACCAAATCAAGTTTGAATCCTTTGTACATTTGTATGAACTCTATCCACCATGCCTCTCTCAGTATTCTCTTTGTTTCAGGATCTAGAATGAATTTTTCTGGTTCTGAATTCCTTTTCTTCCCCATTTTTCTTTACTTCTGCAATTTTTATTAGAGACAATGGCAGATGCAACTCTTTGAGTGAAATGCAAATGAACGTCTCTTTCCATAGACGGAATACTTTTCAAAAACTAAAAATGCACATTGTGTCAAGACGTTAAGCATTTACTCCACCTCATTCCTTGTGAACATTTTGCACATATCAGCTAGTACTTTTTGAATTATGATTTGGATGGCTGGCGGCGATGATGACATCAGCACAAACATTCTGAACTAATATGAAATCTTTCTATTTTCTTACATTTATTGCAGCAGTCACCTCAATATCAAATCCTTATATCTTCGTCAAATTTTGAAATGATTAAGAGTCATTTATTATAACATTAATAACTACGATAGAGATATCTATGCTCAAAACATTCATTTAATGTCACATCACATTGACTAAATCAGAAGTAGTACTTTGAAAATGACATTCACAATAAATGCATACCTTTTCATTAAATGCAAAAGTCAATTGGAGCATGAATTAACTCAACTAGCAATAATTCCAATGAGTTAATAAAAAAGAGCTCAAAATTAACTAGAGCATTTATTACAGAGAACCTTGGAAGTGTTAGAAGTCATCAGGAGTTGTTAGGAGCCATCAAGAGTCATCAGGATATCGCCATTTCTAGTTTTCAGCCATCCTTTTTTCTTCTTCTTCGTCTTCTTCTTTTTTCATTTTTTTCAAGAGATAAACCGACATTTTTGGTTTTCAATCTATCTCCTTTATTCATAAGGTAAACCACCATTTCTGGTTTTCAATTTACCTCCTTTATTCATACCTTTTCAAAAGATTATCCAACAGTACATTCTCCTATGGAAGGAATATCTTCCATCAGAAAATGTTCAACTCTATTTTGCAATTATGCTACAAATTCTTCTTTTGATGTAGGTTTGTGGTACATTTTTAAACGATGACTGTTAACTAGCATGACCCTTCTTTCTCCATCTATTGGTATCAATTGAACTACTCCATTTTGAAAAACTTCATCAATTTCATAAGGTCCCAGCCATCTTGTATGAAATTTTCCTTTGAACTCTTGAAATCCAAAGTCAAATAGCATTGCCCAATCTCCTTTCTTAAATTTTCTTGTCACAATATTTTTGTCATGCCACTCATTTCTCTGCTTCTGAATTATCTCTGTATGCTAAAGAGCTTCCATTCTCATCTCATCAAGTCGATTCAACTGTAGAATTCTATTCTTTTATGCTTCAAGCAAGTCAATACCAATCTCCAATGTTGTCTTCAATGTCTACAATTCAAATTCAATAGGAATTACTCGAGTTTTTCCAAATACTAATTCATATGGAGAGAATCCAGTAGTTGTTTTCTAGGTTGTATTGTATGCCTAGACTACCTCATCTAACCTTTCTACCCAATTTGTCTTCCTCAATGAAACCATTTTTGTTAAGATATTCTCCAATTCTCGGTTAGTAACCTCCACTTGTCCATTCACTTGAGGATGATATGGCATTGATTTTCTATGTGTCATTTGGTACCTTTGCATAAATGCTTCCATCATAGTAGACACAAACTACAACCCTTGATCTGAAACTATCTCTCTTGGTGCACCAAATCTCTACAAAATATGCTTGTACAGGAAATCAACTACCTTGTCTTCTCTTGTTGATGGTAAATATTTCACTTCAGCCCATTTCATGACACAATTTGTGCAAACTAAGATATATTGTTGTCCTCTAGAAGGTGGATCAATAGGTCCCACAAAATCAATTCCCCATTTTTCAAATGGTTCCAAGGTTATTTGAGGTTGTAATGGCATCTCCATTGTTGGTGTAGGTCTTTCCATGCGTTGGCATTCATCACAATGCTTCACAAAGAATGAAACATCCTTTGTCATAGATGGCCAAAAATAACCAACTCCTAAGATTTTATGAACGGTTCTGACTACTAAGTAATGTCCTCCTTCTGGCTCATGATGACAAGCATGTATGACATCATAAATGTCTATCTCAACAACACATCTGCAAAGAACATGGTCAGGACACATTTTAAATAACAAACCATTTATCCATTGAAATCTAGAACTTTCACGAATTAAGCTTTTTTTTCTACTTAGGATTGAAATATTTTGGGAACTTCCCTGTTACTAGATAATTTACAAGATCAGCAAACCATGGTGGATGAATTGATATTGCAAACAAATTTTCATCTACAAATGTATCATCCACTGGCTCTTGATTACCTTGCAAAACAATTCTAGAAAGGAAATCAGCAACAACATTATCTTTACCAGGCTTATCAACAATTGTTAGATTAAATTCCTGCAACAACAATAGCCATTTTATGACTCGTCCTCCTACAACAGCTTTACTCATCAAATATTTAATGGCAGCATGGTTTGTATGAATAAATACCTTGTAACCGGTAATATAATGCCTAAATTTCTTGATTACATATACTACGCTAAGAACTCTTTCTTAGTTGTTATGTAGTTCCTTTTAGCATGATTCAATTTTTTACTGATATAGTAAATTGCATACATTGCTTCATTTTCATCTTTTTGTCCTAATACTGCACCAATAGAAAAGTTAGATGCATCAACATGTATGTGAAATGGAACTCCCCAAACAGGTCCCTTGATAATTGGAGCAGTAGTTAAGGCATGTTTAATTATATCAAATGATTTTTGACAATCATTTGTCCAAAGAAACTCTGCATCTTTCTTGAGCAATGTAAATAAAGGTTCAAAAATTTTACTAAATCCTTCAATAAATCTTTTGTAGTAACTAGCATGCCCAAGAGAACTATGAACTTTAGTTTGAGTTGTAGGGATTTCAATCTTTTGAATCATTTCAATTTTCTTGGGGTCAACTTTTATCCCCTCTTTTGAGAAGTGATGTCCCAGAACAATACCTTTTGTCATCATTAAGGAACTCTTTTCATAACTTAAGGACAATCTAAGATCCTTACATCTCTGCAACACTTTATTCAAGCTCTCAAGTGCTTCCTCAAATGTTTGTGCATGAACCGTGAAGTCATCCATATAAACTTCTACACATGAAGTAGTCAAATCTACAAAAATTGTCAGGACAACCCTTTGAAAAGTTGTTGGTGCATTGCACAGTCCAAATGGTAATATTGTATAAGCATATGTTCCCCAAGGACATGTAAAGGTAGTCTTATCTTGGTCTTCAGGAGCCACTTGAATTTGATTATAGCCACTAAAGCCATCTAAGAAAGAGAAATAACTACTTCTAGATAAGTTATCCAATACTTGATCAATAAATGGCAAAGGAAAATGATCTTTTTTTGTGGTTTTATTTAATTCCTTGTAGTCCACACATACATGCCATTTTCCATTTTTCTTAGGAACAATAAACAATGGAGAAACCCACTGACTATCAAATATTGGATAAATAAATCCTACTTTTAGTAGTTTTTCTATCTCTTGTTTCACAATATCCTGTAGAGAAGGATTGATCCTTTTTTGACCTTGTCTTATTGGTTTTACATCTTCAGTTTAAATATGATACGTGCAAATAGAAGGGTGAATTCCTCTCATGTCTTTGTACTCCCAAGAAAATGCTTCAGAATTATTTTCTAAAGTTTGTTTGAATTCTTTTTCTTGGGAAGAAGACAAGGATGAATTAATGAAAAGAGGCTTATCCCCTGCTACTATTATCTCTTTGGTTTTATTCTTAGAACCAGATGAATCTCCAACAAGTGTATTTAAGGGACAAGTTGTGAATTTTTCTAGTGTACTTGACAATTTTTCTCTTTTCTTTGACAGATCTTTTCAGAATTAAGATCTTGTTCCTCGTATTCTTCAATATGTTCTACCAAGGTAACCATAGCTAATTCTACAACACCATTTCCCTATGAATCCATATCCTCATCAACCCAAATTTGAGTGTTTGGCTGAAATGATGGTTGAGCAAGAGGAAAAAGTGATAACTCCTATTTTTGACCATTAGAAATTATCTTCCTAATCTACAGTCTATCAATGCTACTGCAGTAGCTAACCATGGTCTACCCAAGATTATTGGAAAACTAGAATTTTTCTTTCTATCCTTGAGAACTAAAAAGTCAACTAGATAATCCCATGTATCAATAGTAACCATAATATCTTTGATGACATCTTCAGGTTTAGCAGTAGATTGATCAACCAACTGTAAAACAGTTGTTGTGGGCTGAATAGTTGTCATACCCAATAATTCAACAGTGTCTAATGTGATCACATTGATAGTTTCTCCTAAATCAATTAGTACATTGGTTACCTCAATCCCTCCAATACTTAGGGTTATTACAGGACTACTAGGATCATTATATTTTTGAGGTAGTAATCTTCCTGATAAAACATCAGTAAGTTTAGTCCCTATTTGAATTGTAGGAGGTAATTTCTTTTTCCTACTTGGCATTTTCATACAAAGGGATTTAACCAACTGGTTTATTTCAGGTATATCTTTAATGGCTTGTAACAATGGTATTTCAATATTAATCTTTTTTAGCTCACAAAGAAGTTGAGAATCTATCACATTCATATAATTTGGTTGAGATTTTTTGGGAGCTACTTGTTCTATTTTTAAATGTTTAGGATAAGGTGCTTGCCTAACCTTTTGTTCATCATCATAAGTTTTATCTTCCTTTGAATCCTCTTTTTCTTTCTCAATTTCTTGATCTCTAACATTTGGTATGAATGGGACATTTCCATTTCTCAGTTGAATATCATTAGCATCTATCACATTCAGAGTAGGAGGATTGGCATCATTACGATTATTTTTCAGGTTTGAAACAGGTTGTGCTAGTAACTGAGGCTGGTTTACTTGTTCATTAGGATGATTAGGACTAGTGACCAATGGAGGTGATTGTCCCCAAGGCATCTTGGTCCTTGATTTTTCCATGGTTGAAATTTTGTTTTATTTTGTTGCCACTGAGGTTGGTTTGGCTGCCACTGAGGTTGATTTGGTTTCCATTGTGGTTGATTCCACTGAGGATTCATCCATTCAAGTTGACCCCAAAATGTAGGTGGTGATCGTGCTTGGTAAGGAGGGTCCATTGGTTTGAATTTGACCAAGGATTTTGATTCCAATTAGCCCTAGGACAATATTTCCCTTGATTAGCATTATATCCTGGATTTTGATATCTTTGTCCAGCATAGTTAAGTTCTTCCTCTACTTTAGGTTGTTTCTTCAAATGATTCTTAATTCCAAGTAGAAGGTTACAAGAACTTATTGCATGATGTTTTTCACAGATTTCACAAAGATCAACTTGATTTAATGGACACTCTCTCAAAAGATGTTTACCTCTACATTTGGAACAATAAATGGATAAAGTCTCAGTTGTCTTTTTATCTCCTTGCATGTTAAAATGAAGGAGTAAATCAGTTCTCAAATTTGCAAGTTCTTCCATGACTTGAGATACATCATGAGTAAGAACTTTGTTTCTTTGGGTGTTTCTATTCCCTACTCTAGTTCTAGAGTAGTTTCTATATATCTCAATACTTTCTTCCAAAGAAAGTTTATTGATGTCCCCTTTTCCCATAAGATTCAAAGATTATCTTGATTCATCATCAATTCCTTTCAGAAAAATTGTTTTACTAATCTCGTTATCTAAACCATTACCACATTTGTTGTGCACAAATTGAAATCTATCAGCATAATCCTCTAGGATTTCATCCTTTAATTGTCTCATTCAAAACAATTCCTCTTTCCTATATCTTACTCGACAGTAATCTTGATAGTTGTCCAAAAATTCAGTTTCCATTTCCTGCCAAGTTGAGATTTTTCCTGCACCTAAACCCATGAACCAGCATAAATTTGACTCTTTCAATGTAGAGGGAAATAGTTTTAACTTATGTTTATCGGTTGTATAGTCATAGGTTTGACATAAAACCTTGAACTCAAAGAGAAACTAATCAGAATCCTCAGAAGTTTTTCCTCTAAAGGTAGGTAATACAAAAGGTGAAATGTTTTTCATGGGAGGCTCATCATTTTGTACATTCAAATTAATAGGATAAGAAAAGGTCCTATTGTTTGGTGGAGGATCATTACCTGGTTGATCACCCATTTCTTCTTGATGTTGTTCCTAATTCACTTGTGGATTTTCAGTTTGATATTGCTAAACTTCTTGTTCTTGTTCAAAATTAATATTTTGTGGAAGTAATCTTCCTAGATGGTCTCTAGATCATCTCATCCACAATCTAAACTATCTTCCTTATCAACACTAAGGCTTCACACTTAAACAGCCAAATCTTTTATTTCCCCCGCAACGATGCCAAAAATGATGTGCAAGGTCACTGATGTCACTTCTTGCATCATTTAATTTATCAATTATCGAACCAGGTGTGTCTTAGAGTTGTATGTAATAAGGGTGTTTCCATAAATTGGGGGGTTTTTCACTATAAACAATAACTTTTGGTTGCATTTTAGCTCTGTCAGGAGCTGTCAGGAGCTGTCAGGAGCTTTCAGGAGCTCTCAGGAGCTGATTTTAACAACAGGTTCTTAACTATTTCTAAAGACTTAATCCTAATTTATCTCTTAACTAATGATTGTTTAGACTCCAATAACTCAGTTCAGACTTCACTTGACTTGTAATTTATCCATGGAAGAATTAAGCTAAAAACTAAATCTACTTTTAAACCAAACTTTAGAATTGAAATGAACTTGGAAAGAAAATCTAATTATGTATGCAGAAAAGGATCTAATTACATTTGCAAAAAATAAACATTAATCTAAAAAAGAAATAACAGTAGCAAGTCCATGAACAAATTCCAAACAAGCTTTAGTTTCATCTTTCCATACATCATCATTGTCTCTTCTATTAAAATTACACACATTTCAAAGTAACCAATGAATCTAATTCTATGAACAACAATTAAATCTACAACAAATAGGTGAATATAAATCTACAGCGTAATGAATTATTATAAGGATTTAATGAATTTAATCTAAGAATATAAGCATTCACATTTACTAACAATGATTAATAGAGATCTATATTCCTACTTTCCAACTAAGATGAACAATACAAAAATCAACTGAATCAAAGTAAATAACACAAGTCACCTCCTTTGGTTGAGTGGGCCTTGCTCTTCCTCTAGTGGAACTTAAACACTGAGATTCAGATCAACTCCTTATTTTCATTCCAATTGGCCAAAATAGGCAAGTAGTACAAAAGTGCAAATAATCCACATTACAACACTAAAGAGAAATATTTAACTAACTCCCAAACTAATACTAAGGATGGATATTTATAAGAATATCCACTTATTTGAATACAAAAACTGGCACAACCCACCAAAATGCAAAACGGTAACAACTAAACTTAAATAGAACCGAAAGTTCCATAAAGAAATCCGCCACATGAAAGTAGCTAAACAGAAAGTTCTCAAACTGATTGAAGAAGTCAATTAGGAAACATTCATCAGGAGCCAGTTGGAGGATCAGGAGAAAGATAGATTTCAAATTCGTTAAACAGGAAGTTTAACACGTCCACCTCACAACATTAGCACTTAATCAACCAAAAAAAATCCTTAAAGATAGGATGTGATCAAGACAACAAAAGATCTCAACTTGCATAAACATTTCATCATTAATCATCATTCAAAAGCAAGACATTTAATGCAAAATACCATTTCTCATATATACTCTAATTAGTCAAATATAATGCATCAGCAAACTAACATTCAAGCATATAGTCTATGCCAACATAGTTAATTAAAATATAATAAAGTCTTTTAAAACATAAAAAGGATTAATTAAAGTGTCATTTTATGCACTCATCAGAAAGCGGGTACAACTCACTACTACGTAGTATTGAAGAAAAAAACATGCATAATTGCAAATAGCTGCTTGCATCCGCAATTGAAAGATACTAAAATAAATGGGTAAATTTAAAGGAAAAGTGGGTACAACTCACTTCTACATAGCAGCGAAGAAGAAAGCATGCATAATTGGAAACAACTGCTAGCATCTGTAATTGAAAGACATTAAATTTAATGGGTAAATCTGCAAGAAAGTGGGTACAACTCACCTCTTCGTAGCAGTGAAAAAGAAAGAATGCATAATCAAAAACATCTGCTGGCATCAACAACTAAAAGATGCTAAAATTAATGGGTAAATCTGTAGGAAAGTGGGTACAACTCTAGCAGTGGAGAAAAAAATCATACATAATCAAAAACAACTGTTGGTATCAACAACTGAAAAATACTAAAATTAATGGGTAAATTTGTATGAAAGCGGGTACAACTCACTTCTACATAACAACGAAGAAGAAAGCATACATAATTGGAAATAACCGCTAGCATCAATAACTGAAAGATACTAAAATTAATGGGTAAATGTGCAAGAAAGTGGGTACAACTCACTTCTACATAGCAGCCGAGAAGAAAGCACGCATGATCGGAAATAGTTGTTGGCATCAACAACTAAAAGATACTAAAATTAATGGGTAAATATGTAGGAAAGTGGGTACAACTCAATTCTACATAGTAGTAGAGAAGAAATCATGCATAATCGGAAATAGCTACTAGCATCAACAACTGAAAGATACTAAAATTAATGGGTAAATTTGTACGAAAGCAGGTACAACTCACTTCTACATAGCAACAGAGAAGAAAGCATGCATAATCGGAAACAACTATTGGCATCAACAACTGAAAGATACTAGAATTAATTGGTAAATCTGTAGAAAAGCATGTACAAATCACTTCTACATAGTAGCAGAGAAGAAACCATGTATAATTGAAAACAATTGCTAGCATCAACAACTGAAAGATACTAAAATTAATGAGTAAATCTGCAAGAAAGTGGGTACAACTCACTTCTATGTAGTAGTCACTTCTACGTTGCAGCAGAGAAGAAAGCATGCATAATCAAAAATAGTTGTTGGCTTCAGCAATTGAAAGATACTAAAATTAATGGGTAAATCTGCACAAAAGTGGGTACAACTCAAATCTACGTAGCAGCGGATAAGAGCGCATGCATAATTAGAAATTGATGTTGGCATCAACAACTGAAAGATACTAAAATTAGTGGATAAGAACACATGCATAATTAGAATTTGATGTTGGCATCAACAACTCACTTTTATGTAGCAACAAAGAAGAAAGCATCCATAATCGGAAACAGTTGTTCGCATCAACAACTATAAGACACTAAAATTAAAGGGTAAATTTGTATGAAAGCGGATACAACTCACTCCTACATAGCAACAAAGAAGAAAGCATACATAATCAAAAGCAATTGCTAGCATCAACAACTAAAAGATACTAGAATTAATGGGTAAATTTACAAGAAAGCAGGTACAACTCACTTCTACATAGCAGTGGAGAAGAAATCATGAATAATCAGAAATAGTTGCTAGCATCAGCAATTGAAAGATACTAAAATTAATGAGTAAATTTGTAGGAAAGCAAGTACAAATCATTTCTACATAGCAGCGGAGAAGAATGCATGCATAATCAAAACAAATGCTTGCATCAACAATTGAAAGATACTAAAATTAATGGTTAAATCTTCAAGAAAGTGGGTACAACTCACTTCTAGGTAGCAGCAGAGAAGAAAGCATGCATAATTGAAAACAATTGTTGGTATCAACAACTAAAAGATACGAAAATTAAGGGGTAAATTTGTAGGAAAGTGGGTATAACTCACTTCTACATAGCAGTGGAGAAGAAAGCATGCATAATTGGAAATAGGTAATGGCATCAACATCTAAAATATACTAAAATTAATGGGTAAATCTACAGGAAATTGGGTACAACTCACTTCTACATAGCAAAGAAGAAGAAAGCATGAATAACCAAAAATAGTTGTTGGCATCAACAATTGAAAGATACTAAAATTAATAGGTAAATCTATAGGAAAGCAGGTACAACTTACTTCTACATAGCAGCAGAGAAGAAATCATGCATAATCACAAATAGCTAACGACATCAACAATTGAAAGATACTTAAATTAACGGGTAAATTTGCAAGAAAGCGGGTACAACTCACTTATACATAGTAGGAGAGAAGAAAGAATGCATAATCAGAAACAACTACTGGCATCAACAATGGAAAGATACTAAAATAAATGGGTAAATCTATATGAAAGTGGGTACAACTCATTTCTATGTAGTAGCGAAGAAGAAAGCATGCATAATCGGAGACAATCACTCACATTAGCAATTGAAAGATACTAAAATTAATGGATAAATCTATAGGAAAGCGATTACAACTCACTTCTATGTAGCAACGGAGAAGAAAGCATGCATAATTGGAAATAGGTGTTGGCATCAACAACTTAAATCTGTAGTAAAACGGGTACAACTCACTTCTACATAGCAGCAGAAAAGAAAGTATGCATAATTGGAAATGGTTGTTGGCATCAACAACTAAAAGATAAATAAAATTATTGGGTAAATCTGCAAGAAAGCAAGTACAACTCACTTTTACGTAGCAATGGAGAAGAAAGCATGCATAATTGGAAACAACTGTTGGTATCAACAACTAAAAGATACTAAAATTAATGGATAAATTTGCAAGAAAGCATGTACAACTCACTTCTACATAGTAGCAGAGAAGAAATCATGCATAATTGGAAATAGCTGCTGGCATTAGTGACTGAAAGATACTAAAATTAATGTGTAAATTTGCAAGAAATCAAGTACAACACACTTCTATGTAGCAATGTAGAATAAAACATGCATAATTGGAAACAACTGCTAGCATCAGCAACTAAAAGATACTAAAATTAATGGGTAAATCTGCAAGAAAGCAGGTAAAACTCACTTTTGTGTAGAAATGAAGAAGAAAGCATGCATAATTGGAAATAGTTGCTGGCATTAGCAACTGCAAGATACAAAAATTAATGGGTAAATATGCAAGAAAGCAAGTACAACTCACTTCTACATAGCAGCAAAGAAGAAAGCATGCATAATTGGAAATAGTTGTTGGCATCAACAACTTAAACATACTAAAATTAATGGGTAAATTTGCAAGAAAGCAGGTACAACTCACTTCTACATAGCAACAAAGACGAAAGCATGCATAATTGGAAACAACTGCTGGCATCAACAACTAAAAGATACTAAAATTAATGGATAAATCTGCAAGAAAACAGGTACAACTCACTTCTATGTAGAAATAGAGAAGAAATTATGCATAATTGGAAACAGTTGTTGGCATGTTGATCACACAAATCAAATGGAAGCAGTGAATGGAAAAACAATTGACTCGAAATGGTTTACTCATGGTTGTCAATGGTTTTGTGGAAATTTAAAGATGGTTTACTGTCGTGAGATAGGTTCATCGATCAGTTTTGGACTTGCAAATCCAAAGGAGATGCCTATCGGCTAAATATATAGAATTACTTTAATTTAGTTATATTATCATTTTACTTATGATAACTCTAATAAAGAAAAAATTAAAACTAATATAGATATTTGAAATATATTTATTTTTAAAACTTTAATATATCAATTATTTTATTTATTTAAAGATTATTTTTAGATTTTAAGTTAAATTATTAATTTTAAAACATTTATAGTAAATATCATTTATTTTTAATAATATATATTTTAAAATTTATTAATTTAAATTTATAAATTTATCATAGTTATTAAGAAAAGTATATAAATGCAAATCTTATTTTCAAAAGTAAAATATTTCAATTTAAACTCTTATACCTTATACTAGTAATAAAATAAATAAAAGCAAATAATTTTAATTTAATTATATTATCATTTTACTTATGACAATTCTAAATATTTTTATTTTATTTCTTTCTAATGAGTGGTGGTATAATTTTATATTATAGAAAAAAAAAATAATAATTATTCATAGAAAAAAATGGGTGTAATGGATCACACTCTAAAGTCAAAGTTAAAAACAAGACACCAAAAAGTTGTCAAACCACTAAGTTTCCAAGGCTATATGAGTGGAAGAAGGGAGGATTCTTATTAAGAGGAGGTCCCCAACCATTCAAGATAGTGTGACCATTAAAATGGGCTCCTAACCCATAATGGTATGATCTTTGTATTTATCCTCTTCCTGAATAGGATCATGACACTTAGTGGAATTTGCAAGGTATAGGGAGGGAAATATCCCACTATCAAGCTACCTAGTATGACCACACTAAGAAGTGGAAGAATATCCACATGGGAAGGGCGACTAACCATGACATCTATGGTGGGGAGAGCCATGTGAGTTATGTTTGGAGTTATTGTTATAATCACAATGGTGCATGTGTGGCAGAAAGGCATCCATTCTAGTAAGATAGGGCAACACATGAGCAACTATGCAAGGGGCATCAACCCAATGCATAATGAGATTCTACAAGTAGGAAACTTCCAAATCCACTTTATTAGCCTAGACATGTATATTTAACATGAAATCTAAGAATATAATAGCTTTAATATACACAAAAATTCTTCTTCAAAACAAAATTTGAGAAGACAACAAAATTCTTATCTTTTCAAATAGAGAAAAAATTCCACTATGCATGCCAAATTTGAGTAAAACTCACTAGCATTTGAGGCTAATCTTCTAAAAAGATAATATGCTAGGAAAAGAACTTTGACTTGAAGGGCTTAAATAAATCATGAACCCATTTCCAATTAGTGTAGGCTCATAGGAAAAACATATACAAATGATTGAGAGTTTCCATATGGCCACAAAAGGACGAAGAGGAATATAAACTCTCAAGTGGATAAGATAAGATACAATGGGGAAACCCTAGTATAGAAGACACCAAGCAAAAATTAGGATCCATAAGAGTGGACCAAACTATTTTGAAACCTGCAGTGTCATTGAGAAGTAATGTATAAAAATGTTCCACCCTACATTGAGCTTCAAAACCATTATAAAATAGGGAGAAAACCAAGAATATCCCTTAAATGGTCTGTAATTCTTGAAAGGAGTATCTAGATAATATTTATAATCCTTCCACCATGGCTCAATGTAGTATATTGTAACCTTATGAATCACATTATGAGGAACCAATTTCAAAATGGTGTTGGAAGACTCCAAATCCTAGTTACCAAGCCTATATTTGGTT